>RJWH01003206.1:0-169455 GCA_004363575.1 Solenodon paradoxus | reverse complement strand
AGAGACAGGTTGGAGTGGGTGCAATTCAGAGGGTGGGCTCAGGTGAGAGCTCCCCTGGCAGGTGGGGCTGGTGTGGCTTCTGACTCCTTGGGTACTGGGTGGTGGAGCCTCTGGGCTCTCAGGATGGGAGAGGCTTCCAGGTCAGCGAGCTGGTGGCAGTGGAGACTGAGGCTCTGCTGGCATGCAGGGTCATAGTCCCTGGTTTGACCTTTTGGCTTTTCTCGACATGGAAACACTTCTGCAAAGAGTAAAGGAAACGATCGCTTCCCTGCTTAAGGTATAAAACTTATGAAAATATTGAACTTATTTCATCTGTAGTTGTTGTTCTAGTTACTTGGAATGCAGTGACACCAGGGAAGATATCTTTTCCACCCTCCTCTCATGTGAATGAAGAAAATCCCTTATTTGTGTGCTTGTCCTTTTCCCCCCAGATTTAGAGTTTGAAAATGCTTTTCAGAAGATGTGGTGTTCACTTGTCATTTGTCATTACATGTTATTTGTCATGCCAACTATACTGACAGAGATTACATAAATCTTATTATTTTTAGATGAAGTGGGTTTACTGGGTGTAATGATTTCACCCAAAGTTCATCTCTATTGACTGCAGATATTTACTGAGGATCAAGAGGATGCAGTGCCTGGCCTCAACTAGAGGAGCTGGGGAAATAAACTAGAAATTCAGCAACCAGAACAGGGCTGGGGGCTGTGAGTCAGTTAGTAGGTCTGTCTCTTCAAAGGTGTGCAGCAGTGGAGCACTGAGTCAGTTCTGAGACTAATGTGAGCAGCACAGCTGGACTCTGTGCTAAATGCTTACTGTGTGTTTTTCCACTTACTCCTCACAACTCTGGGAGTAAGTTTGGTTATTATCTCATCTGCTTGCAGAGAGAGCTGTTTTGCCAGTGACACCCAGTTGGACTCTGCAGGCAAAGGATAATGTGACACCTAGTGGGTGTGTGATTGGTAGCAGTGGTGGAAATGAGTGGAGCACCTTGATAGTTACATGACCCTCATTAATTTTATTTTCTAATCTGGGAGCAGTTTTCTTCTCTGTTTTGCATATACTAATAAGATTTTTTTCACTTGGTGGGACAAAACAATGTCTACAGGGACTGGGCACTTTTATCATTTACTGCACAGAAAGCTGCTCTCTTTTTATGTCAGTCTGTTATCATAGAACATAAAATACAAAACCAATGTATAGAGAGATTGAGATTTACTCCTTATATTCCATTTTTTGTTTATATAAAATGATCTCTG
This sequence comes from Solenodon paradoxus, assembly GCA_004363575.1. Lineage (NCBI taxonomy): Eukaryota > Metazoa > Chordata > Mammalia > Eulipotyphla > Solenodontidae > Solenodon > Solenodon paradoxus. The sequence continues at coordinate 168,198 of RJWH01003206.1, read as the reverse complement.
AATTTCATTTCACTATAAACATTATGTATAACTTTCTTTGGTATCATTTGTACTCACAGAGATCCCTACCTAATACAACTTAAAGCCCTGAAAAGAAAGATGAGATCAACTATGTATTTTTATGTTTGTTTCCTAAAGAAACCTGTCATTGTCATGACATTGGTGAAAAGTAGTGACTATGATTTAAGATGTAATTTTGCCAAATTAATTTAAGAAAATAAAAGGCAGGAAATTCTTTTCTTTTCATTATTGCAATATCTCCCCATAGCCTCTTACGTGGTCAGTTAAGTTTCTAAAATGTTTGGAGAGTTACCTTTTCTGTCTGGTCACTGTTGTGTCTTTTCATCTGTCTAGAATGGAACCAAGCACTTGGGTAGGCACTTGATAAATATTTCTCAAATGAAGGAGTGAATGAATACCATTGTTTGTAGAGATGTAGCTATTGGCCTGTTAGGAGTTCCTAGGAGATGGCTGCAGAGTACTCCAACTCCTGAAGATAGGAGCTGGTGACACGAGTGACAGCCTGTTTCATCAAGCCCACAGCACCATTGGAGACTAATTTGATAATCTTTGATTTGCATTGTCTTTAGTATAACAAAAAGGTTATCATTGTATATTATTGTCATGCCTTTTTTTGGTAACTCTATATCAATTTGTCTATTCGCATATTTCCTTATGTAGCAAACTCAGGTAACAATATTTTGAGTATATAACCCTTTCTTTTTTGTACAAAATGTTGTGATGCTTCCTGTTTAATCTCAAGATCTTGAAGTTACAATGTAACTTCCTGTTAAATAAAAAGATCTTAACCAAAAGAGTTGTGAGATAAGGAATAAAATGATTGAAATTTAGATAAAATAATGAGGTTTGTTATATCTCCTTGAAAGGCAAATATAACCTATAGGTGAGAGCCCATAAACAGTCAAAAGATGTAAACTTTAAAGGGAAGAAATAAAAAATAATCAAATCTGTGTACGTTATATGGAACATATATTACTTCTCAACCTTTTTGAAAGGGTATGACTTAGAGCTGTTTCATTTTTCCAAAGGCATTTGCTCAGAGAATCAGTCATATATAAAAATTATCAAAAAGAAAAGGTGCTCTAGAAGGAACCAATGACAGCTCATGTGCAAGAACCAAGCAAGTATTTAAAGAGCGATGATTTGTCAAGAGTGTGACATCAGTAACTGGCTTCAACTAATCATGTCTTAACTCTTGAGTGGAATCCCCTGACTTAGATAACACTGTTTTCTGTCATGAGTCCAGCACATGGAGACCACCTGCAGGTGCCAACATTCCTTAGACATTTCCCATGGAGTCCTGAAAACACAGACACACATACATTTGAAAACAAGCGTATTACCTGAATGGGATGGGGGTCAAGTTTGGAAAGAATTTGTCAGGGAGACCTGAGTTGTGCGCTTGGCAGGTACAAGTGGACAGAAGTGCAGGGACATCATCGGGTATATCAGGTGGCCTTGGAAGCAGGACCAAGGAAGCCTATTGACTTGTTTAGAGTGGGGACACCACGTGAAAGTCATGTTAGGATTTAAGGAAGTGTTGATCTGAGCTGGAGTTTAGATTTGATAAGAAAGGTACTAGAGACCATTTTCATTCCTCAGTGTGCAGGGTAATGCAAGAGAATAAGGTCAAAGGATTTGAACATTATTTGTCTGGGATGGGGAAAGCTCCAGGTGGAAATATTATCTACTGCTACACAGTCTCTACTAGATGATACAAATCAATGATGGTACTGTAAAACTTGGTAAAGGATAACCTGAGATTTTTTAAAAAATGAATATATATGTATATGATTTTTCCAATATATTTACATTGGCAATTCTATCCTTGGCTTAAAATTGTGAAGTTTTGTAAGTCTCCACCTATTCAAAAAGAGAATTGAAAGAGATGGTAGAAACATAATTTAAAAGAATGGTGTCCCGGTGAGAAAATATCAAGCACCCCATTATTTAAAAATGTAAGGCCATGACCCAAAGGCCAATCTATGCTGTAATGGCCCAAAGCACATACATATTCTCCATATATGGACCCTGGGGCTACACTAACAGTTTAAACAAGCTACTATAAAGCTCTGAAACAATCTGGACAAATCGCTCCAGAGGGTTCTGCAAACCCGCAGGGTGCAAGGGAAGGCTAACAAACTGTGAAAAGGCACGCCTGCACTTTCATTTGGCCAAGGGGGCCAGTCTCCCAAACACAGAAAATGACTGTCCTTCCAGTGATGTGGGGACTTTGGGACTTGCACAATGCCCTTGAACGCGACCTCATTTGTATGGAGTGCCTGTCCTCCAGAGCTCAGACTGTCACCTTGGGAGGTGTGAGGATGGCTCCAGGGAGGTCCCTACAGACACCAGTGCAACTCAGCTTCGCCCCAGGACCGCTGCTCCTGTAAACTCCCATCCACATCCACGTCAGCACAAGCCTGGCGGGGTGCCAGGACATCAGAAGTGCCTTTAGGCGCCCTGGATGCCACCCTTCGGCAGCTGCGGCCAGGGAGACCGGAGGCTCGCGATGGACAGTGAGAGCAAGTTTCCAAGCAGACAGTGACCGCTGGACTCCTCCTCTCGTGTTCCCAGCATGTTCTTCTACCAGAGAAGCAAGTGAGGTTTTGGGGTCCCCTGGGGGTCCTCCTGCGTCTCTGGAAACCTGAGATGCATATGAACCATGCTCAACCTCCTATGCCACCAGGGCGCACCAGTAACTATCTTTGAAAGAAGAAAACCAATGCAAAAACCCTACATATGAGCCCGTTTACTTACCATCTCTGATGTCCTGCTTTCTTTTGATGGTTTTTCATCTCTGTCAGTCACCATCTTTCTTTGACCACAGGGCCTCTTTCAGTGTTCTCGGGAGCGGGCCTGCGATGAATTCCTTCGGCCTTTGTATGAGGGTAATGTCCTTGTTTCACCTCTGTTCTCGGAAGATGTTCTCCCTGGTGTAGAATTATGGACTGTGGGGTTTTTCATTCAATATTTCTGAAATGCCGTTCCACTCTCCTCTTGAACACATTGCTTCGATTTAAGAAATTTGCAGTTGTCCTGTTTCTGGGTATGGGACATCTTGTTTGAACTTTTTAAAGGTTGTAATTGATTGCACATTTAATAAAATGTTAGTATACACAGATGTATAAGGTGTGTGTGTGTTGTGTGTGTGTGTCTCTGTGTCGTTTTCCATATGTGTTGTATGTGACATGTCTGGTGTGTGTTGTGTTGTGTGTGATGTATGTGCCATAGGTGTGCATGTGTGCACAGCATTCATGCATGAGCTACAAGTGTATGCACACACTGTGTGTAGGTTGTGTGCATATGTGTGTATGTGTGTTATGTTTGTATGTGTTTTTGTATGTTTTGTGTGTGTAGCATGCGGTGCTTGGAGCTGATTGATCTCTCAGAATGTGAATGTATAGAATTTGTTTAGTTTGGAAATTTTTTCAGCTATTACTTCTTCAGCTTCTTTAAATATTTATTCTGTCCTGCTCTCCCTCTCATTTGGGGGGAATCACATCTGGTTGGAAAATAGAGACAAGCTTCCAACAGTGAGATGATTTGAGATAAACCTTGAGGGTTGGACAGGACTTGAACTGGCGGAGGTGGGGATGGAAGCCTTGTGACCTCGTTAATATAGAGGGATCAAGTGAGGAAAGAAGACACTAAGATTTCATGCCTTTGTGCTGTTCACTTGTCAGAGCTGAGAATGAAAGGGATTTCATTAAAGAGGAAGATGTTGGCATGCCCTAGTGGAATAGCATTTTCTTTTACCACCTCATGCAGCATGTAGTCACATCCATCCCAATGACCTGGGTTCATGTACCAGAGCCAGGGAGAGCAACCTAGATGAATAGCTAAGCAAAAGAAAGAAAGAAAAAAATCTCCTTCCTCTTCTCCATTTCTTTCTGTTTGCCTACCTGCCTGCATTCCTTTAAAGAACAAGAGGAAGATGTTGAGTTCATGAGCGTGGTTAAGCTTGAGGTGCATGTGACCTAAGAATAGAGACCACAACAGGCAGTGTCATTAATGTAAGTCTGTGGCCCAGAACCAGAATGGAATGAGAGACACAGATTTGAGAATCACTACTAGCAAGGTGTAGTTGAAACCAACTAGATGAAATTCCTAGTGTAGATGGTATATAAAGATCAAAGAGCTCTTGTCCCTCCAACATCCTTCTAGCAATTTATTCTTGGGAAATAATAAAAATTCACAAAGAATTACAGAGGGAGAGTCTTTGAAATTATTTGTAATTATTTGTCCTAGAATGGGGAATTGGTTAAATAAATGGTAAATAAAATATAATATTGCTACTTTAATTATATCTATATATCTATATATCTATATATATAGATATATATTAGAAAGCTATTTGTGACAGAAAAAGGTTACAGAGCAAGTAACAATTCCACAATATACAGTGAGATCTCATTTTAAATAAAAATATAAGAATGTCTAGGCAGAGAGCTAGACACAATAACATCACAAGTTTATCTTTGATGGTAGTGTTATGGATGGTCTTTATTTTCTTATTTTTGTTTCTTTACATGTTCTACATACTCAACAATAACTTATATTCTTTATACAATAAGGAAATTATCTTTTGATATTTCTAAAGTATGTTTGAAGATGAAAGACCTTGGAATGCCACACCATGTTGAGTGAAGAAAGCAGAAAAGGAGAAAGACACTGGGGGTAGAATGGGGGATTGTGCACCAGCCCCACAGGAAGGACTGACCTGGGGCTCCTGATGAAAGCTGAGTCCCCCAAACTCTGAGAGGGAGACTTTGGATTTGGTGAGCAAGTCATTAATGATAGCTCTGAAAAGTTTGATGGAGAGAAGAGGAGAGGGTGGTCCAAGCTGTCTCAGGTAAGTCCCTCAAGACCCCTGTGGTACAAGGAAGGACCCTACACACCCCTTCCATGCTGAGCGCCATTCTTTTGCACCTGCTCTTTCCATGAGCCTCCTTCTCCCCCCATACAAACCCCCAGCCTGCTAGGCAGACCATGATGAGACCCAGAGATGCCAAGTCACTGAAAACTCCACCAGCATGGCTGTTGCCTCCAGAGATTGTTAAATGTAGGTTTATAGGCCCAGTCCTAAACTATCTGAACTGAAATATCTGGAACCCACCTTTCAAGTTTCCCTCAATTATTATGTACAACAGAGGCAGGACCTCTGTGTTAAGGCAGCTGTGAAGCAAGACTCCTTCCCCTTCTAGCAGTCAAAGTCAGAGAGGACTGGGCCTGAGCAGGTCTGTGAATAACACACTGGGTGTTGTGTAACATCTCTTGTCTGTCAGAGAAACAAAACTGAGCAAAACCCTTTCCTCCACAGCATTTGACTCTTGGCAAGAGCCATACCAGGCTTTTCAATTTTCCTACAAACAGTTTACCTGCTTGTTTACCAGCCTGCCAAAGATAAGTATCAGCCCTGTTCAACCATCTTGCATTTCTAGGAGTCTCACTCCCAGCACACATTCAATCCTGCAGGTGGTCAGGTGGAATTGACCAGAATTCAGCATGAACATTGCAGGCATCAGTTCTAAGTTCCTAGAGCTTACATGTGCTGAGAAGATGTGCTAATTAAATTATGTAGCAAATATATGTATGTCTATCTACAGACAACACACATAATAATACAAATCAAGTCCCACAAAGGGAGCAGCAGATGCTATAATAGATAGGAAAGGCAGAGACAGTAAAAATGAACCAATATAAGATAGATTTTGTCAAACTTCCAACTGGGAAATATTAGTGAATTTTACAGTCTAGATGTTCATAGTCCAATAGTTTTACAAAACTGATTATAGTTGAATAAAAGCTGCTTTTTGAAAATAAATTGTGTTTTCCCTCCAAGACATGGTCTGTCATTTTCTTTTGCAGAGTTGAGGAGTCCTGGGTCACTTATTGGACATTGTATCCAGTTTATCAACAGAACTAAAGCCTCTTCAACTTGTCCAGGAAAATCTCTTCTCTCCACTGCCATTTGGTATAAAGGTAGAACCAAGTCTCTTTCAATGCAGCATGGGGAGCATGTGTTTAAAAGTATTTACACAGAGAAGTTCATGAAGATTCAAGATATAGGTGATAAAGTTTCACCAGAGTGGGGATTAGTGGAGCCAGGAGTGTTCCTTTCCAGTGTGTGTCTGTGGCACATACCATAGATAAGCTCTCACAGGATATTCCAATCCAGTTTTTCCTTTACGCTTCTTCCTGTAGATGTAAGAAGCTAAATACTTATCTGCAGGCAGGGATGAAGGCAAGCAGAGGCAGGCAGGCTGGAACTTTGTTCTACTAGGTAGTTTATCATGGTTGCTCCCCATGAACCCCAGGACTCAAAGCAGGATTTTGAAATGTATGTGGACTGTGCTGGAGAAAGGCTGTGGAGCAAACCACTACCGCATGAAGGGGTACCACATGTGATTTAAATCCAGTTCCGCCACTGTGTAACCATGTGAGCACAACTGAGTTACTTAACCTCTGTGGATGTTAATTTGTGCAATAACTTCCTGAGATGAAAACAGTGTGTACTGTGCTTAGTACTATGGTATTTTTGTAGTAATTATTCAAAAATAATGCTTGAATAGACAAATAGAAATATTTAAAAATACTGCATAAAACTTTTAGCAAATAAGGTAGCTTCTGAAAACTGACCATTTCTTCCTTTAATCATTTAATAAATAGAATTCCAACTTGATCCTCTCCAGGTCTGCTTTAAAAGCTAGGTGTCCCCTCTTCCTTGTCAGCATGAAGTCTGAAAGTTCCTGGCTTCTACTCAAACAGAATTCCTAGGCTCATCTGATGGAGGAAATGACACATCTCTTACCTCTAAGAGATGCTGGAGAAGCAAGACTCTTTGCTGGATTCTATTGGGACGGAGTGGCAGTATTGATTCATAAAACTGAAACCCCCCAAATTTAGCACAGATGTTCGACATTGGAGGATAATGCAAAAAAGATGATGGATGACAAATAATAATGTTGAATGAGTGTTGACAAGCATAGTGCTTAGCAATCCTGTCTTTCTTGCTATAACTTCTTTCAAATTTCTTTCCAAATTCATGATATTCTAGCATCTTTTCAGATCTTTCTAAAGTGTAGAATTCTCACTGGAGCTGAGAGACAATTTCCCTCGTTATGACCGTCACTGCCCTAATAAGCAGCTGCTATTGACACTGATGAGTATGTGGATTCTGTGAAGTTTAATAAGTGAGAACAAGTTGAGACCACTGCTCTAAGGTGATGATAGGGGGCCAGGTGTGGCAGGTGGGGAGAAGGGAGCAGGGAGTGGGAGGTGGGAAGATTAGACGTCAAGGCCACAAGGTGAGAGAAAGCTTTGTGTCCCCCATGATAGGACAGTGCCCAGTGCAGGTGAAGCATGGAAAGTTCTAGAAGTCATCTGCCTAGCAGATGAGGTAGGACCAAATCCCAATGAGCCTTGTTGATCACAAAAAAAGAGTTGGAAGTGAAATTGCAAGATGTAGAAGAGAAGTGATTTTAAGTTACTGTGAGAAGCATGGATTTAGATGAGCACTAGTGTGGATCTATAAGACAAGATATGATTTGTTGGGACTCATTTTGGTCCTTACATTTTAAGATTTGGCTCAAACGTCATCAGCTTTTCCAAGTTTTCTGTGTTCTGCAGGCAGTCAGACTCTTCGTAACTTCCCTGCATTCCCATAGGTTGGCTCAGCAATGACACTTCTTTCTCTCTCAGTAGATGATCTGTCCTTAGGGTCCCCTGGACCCCAGGGGGCAGAGCAGCCCTGAGCTGCCAGGTCTGCTCTGAGGAGAGGAAATGGATGATAGGGAGAGCCTTTGCTGCCTCTGGTACACAAGTTCTTCCAGAGAACAGGGGGCTCCTTCTAACTTTCTATCCTAGGAATGTAAGTTGAAATATTTATGGATGTTTGACATTGGGCTAAAAACATTTCCATTGTTTCCACTAGAGTCTCTAAAGCTTTTCTTCAAGTCCAAAGTCCAGGTGAGTTATAAACTGGGAAGAGGAATGTGGTCTGTGACGCAAGAGGAAACCTTGGGGCAGCAAACCTGGACTGAGCAGGATGGCTGTGCCCAGGCTCAGTGGCGGAGACCCTTGGATCTGGAGTCGAGACTGTTGGGGTAGAGGAGAGGGAAGGTCCAACAGGCTGTGTCTTTGCAGCAGTCAGTTTCTATTTAAAACAAGATGCCGGTAGGTTCCAGAGAAGCAGAGTCTGGCCAGGAAACAGCAGGCAGCGGCCACACCTCTGTGGCAAATTGGGCGGCATCTGAACACTGTGCTGCTGTCCTGCTGGGCCCTGACATTTGGCTCATGTCAGTGGAATGTGGGTCAAGGCCCCAGGTGGGTCTTCTCATCATTAGGGGCGGGGTCCTGGGCCATGGAACCTTTAAATCATTCCTTGGGGCACCTGGTAGAGCTCACGTTGGGAGGGAGCTAGTGACTAAGGACCTGGTGAAAGACACAGACACCAAGCTCATCATGCTGAGCTGCCTCCAGGGACAGTTGCTGCTGCTGCTCTGTCTGCTGCTGCTGTCTTCCGCCCCTGGATTGCAGAACCGAAGGGGCATAGGGCGGCTGAATATCCCTGGCCTATGGCCAGATCCCAACAAAGCCACCAGCACAGAATATCTCAAGTCCAGAAAGTCAAGACTCCAAAATGCAGGTAGGGCCTGCGTAGGTGTGGGGGGGACGGGGCCCTGGGCTGGAAAGATGGGCGGCTGGAATCTAGACATCAGATTTGATAAACTGAGGCTTATCAAAGTGAAGGCAATCAGCAGTTTACACCTGATGAGGAGAATAAGCCTCGATGGTGGGACAATAGAGGGTTCCTCAGTCCCAGCAAGAATCAGAGCATAATGGTTGAAAAAGTTCTCCTCCCAAGGAGTCCTGTGGGGAAACTGAGGCACAGAGAGGAAAGGAGCTGTCTAAGGTCCCTCGTAACCAGGGACAGAATCTGGGGCTCCTGCGACCCCAGCTCCAGCACCGCCCCTGGATGTGGGCAGGGACAGGAGAACCTGTGGGAACAACTGGGCCACCACCCCAGTCTGTGCTTGTCCCCCATCTCCACTCATCTGAACAAATTATTTCTGAAATCTGCTTTTAATCCTATGGAAATCCCCTACCCCAGCCCTCAAGATGACTCAGTCCAGTCTGGGGTTTAGGTCAATTCAGTCTGTAAGGTCAGGGGTGTGAGATCGGGAGAGACCTGAGGAGCCACCCAGGATCTATCGTGAAACCGTCCTGTCTCAGCCTCTGCTCTCCTGCTCCTGGCCAGATGTTCTGCCTGAACTCAACCCTACCTGTAGTCCCTAGACCCTCAGTGACCCACGGTGCTGTGCATCTTTGGGGACAGCTCGCTTTCCCTGTTAGGGTAGGAGTTGATGCTGGGAACAGAGTAGCGCAGTGGAGAGATCACTGACACACCCTGCAGCACATCTAGGGAACCTGAAGCAAACCAACATGAAGGGCCCAGCGAGTCTGTGTCAGAGCCCAAGTGAGAGTCAGGCTCTGAAATCTCAAGATGTACCTGAGACTTGTCCTCATGACCCGGACTTCTGCTTCAGAGAGGCTGCACCGAACCACTTTTTGGGTGTCTAGTCTCATCTGGCCACTGAAGCCAGGATGATTTGCGTAGGCTGTTCCCTCCTGTCCTCTGCGCAACATTGAGAAAGGACTCGGGATCTCTTTCCTGCACCCCACCCCTCCCGCAGTGGCTGCATTTGCAATGGCAGGAGCTTTGTCCTGGAACCAGGCCATGCTGTCTTCACTGGGGAACATTCCCTGGTGACCCTCGTGATTCTGGTCAGGAAAGAAGGAAAAGTCTTTCTTCGAGAAGTTACCCTGAACTCAGGTTCAGACCCTCCTCTCTCGGACTTGGGACTGGGGGAATGAAGGCGCTCCTACATATGTGACCATATCCCCCTGAGCAGCACTGGTTCCTTTTTTACTTAGAGTCCAAGTCAATGTCATAGGATAGTCCTTTAATTGATACCATGTTCCATCCTTTTTCCAAATACCCTCCTGTTTTGCAACCAGAAATGACCAAACTTCATTAAAGGTTTTTTATTGCTTGTAGAACTATCAGAGAGCAGGAATCCTGTGAGTATGGAAACAGTTTAGAAAATGCTGCTTCTAGCTATTTCTTAAGAATCAAGGTGTTCTTTCTAACAATGTGGATGTAATTCAATAATGAGCACTGATACGTTATGGAGTCCTATCACACAGGAACAAGATAATCTCAGAATCTTCTGAATTAGTAGTCAAGTCTTGCCTTTATTTTTTTTTCTCTTCTTTTTCTCAAAGTAAAGATACTGAAAGGAGTAAAGGGAAGCAGAGACTGGCAGGCAGGAAGAGAGAGGATAAAAAAGCACTGTATTTATTTTTTTATTTAGATCCTCTTGACTGTTCTTCTTAGCCCTCTGACTTGAATCTGCGTTGTTAGGATGTGTATGGGCTGCAGTGACCGAAGTCAACTCACCAAACTGCTTCTCCACCAGGTTGCACCTCTATTGATTTTCTATTCCTGCTGTGATTAATTACCACACGTTTGGTGACTTAAAACATCATGCAGACTTGTTATCTAAGAGTTTGGTAGGTCAGAAATCTGACAGTAGTCTCATGGGGCAAAAACCAAGGTCTTAGCAAGACTGTGTCTTTTGTAAAATCTAGTGGAGAATCTGCGCATTTCCTTTGGAAACATACGACATTTTTCCTTTTTATTTTTTAAGTAGAGGTGCTAGGATGCGTGAAGATGATAATGTAGGAAGGAGGAGAGAGGAGGAAAAAGCACTCTATTATTTATGTGTGCATCTTGGTGGTTGTCCCTGGTTCGGGACTGGAAGCTGGGTCCTTGGATGTGTGTTGCCGGCACTCAATCAAAGGCGGTGGACCAAACCACTACTCCACCGGGACGTGTCCCCCTCCATTTTCAAAGTCACTGAAGTCAGGTTGAGTCCTTCTATGTCATTACTAGATCTTCTCTTCTGCCCTCACACCCACTTTTAGGTTTTTTTTTTATTACATTGGACTCCCTGGAGTAATTTGGGATAAATCTCTGTCTGCTAGTCATTACTTAACTACACCCTTAGGGTCCTTGATCACATACAGCGACATGCATGTTCTGAGGATTAGACCAGTGCAACTGGTGAGATAGGGGTCTTATTCTGCCCACCATCCCTTCTGGAACTTCCCACAGAGGAGTGTGTGTGAAAAAGTCAAGTTCCTTAGAAGGAAGGGACTCTGCACATTTACTTACCAGAATAGAACTCTGTTTTTAGCAAGGACGTAATTGGGGTAAAGCCATTGTCTAATATGGCTTCACAGCTTATGCAGTTTTTCTTTTACTCCAATTCTGCAGAAATACCTAGATTTGTCTGAAGAAATGAACTTCGACACTATCCTTGCTCCTGGTGCTTGGGTATCAAGAGATGGAATGAAATTCTGGAGCTGTTTAAAAAGAAAAAAACACTTAATTCCTTTTGACATCACCAAATCCATGACCCGTGGTGTATTTCAGGGTGGCACAGAGTCCACAAGTAGTAAGATTACGAGGTGCATGAGATAATGTGGATTTTGTAGTCAAACATTGCCTCAGAAAGAGACAACCATGTACCGAAACTTGAGTCCGATCCCACTCTGCTGTTTTCTAGCTCTTAGGCTTTCTGACCTCAGTTTTCCCTCCTAAACAATGGGTATAAAAACAACCTCTGTTACATCCTGGTGGCTTAGGCATTAAGTCAGTGGCCGGAGTGTGGACCATGTAAACGCTACCTGGGGAGGTGGGGGCAATTCGAAAACAAATAAAATTGCTTCCTCCTCCTCTTCCTTCCTCCCTTACTGTATTCTCCCTCCTTTTCCTGATTTCCTTCATTTCTTTCATCGTCCCTTCTTTCCTACCTTCAAAGTTTTCTTCGTCTTCTCCCTTCATTCTTCTCTGAACAAATGAACGAACAAACAAGCAAACAGTAACAATTTTCTGCACCTCTGACTCAAAGGTTTGCTGTTTTAGTCCCTGGGGTCTCTGAAGTGCTGTTGAAAGTAAGATATTTACTTTCATAAATGAATGCCTCCAGGTACCAGGCAAACACTTACAGGTTTCAGATTTTTAAAAAGAAGCTAAACAGAGACATCATTCCCACACCAGATATGGCTTGTTTTCTGTCACAAGCTGCCTTTTTTGAACTTTATTTTGACTATCTTTCAATAGCTTCTTAAGAGTGGCTTCAATTTCTAGCCTCCTATTGGAAAAGGAAATTGCCCAGATTGACACCAGAAGCTCAAGCTTCTCATTTCCATGTAGGACTTGGTGTGTATGACTGTGTGTGTGTGGAGAAGGAGGAATAGCTTTTATTTTAACAGCCCTGATATTTGGACTTGTTTTTGGTGCTTAGGGAATGGAAAGACCAGACTAGGGGAAAAAGATAACATGGAAGAGATGAAAGCAAGAAGGGTCGTCCTGACAATGTATAGGCAAGACAAATCAGTTCCTCGAAGGCTGGGGATCTGGCTCATTTGCTTACGTAACCCAGAGTTTACTACGTGGTAGACTGTCACAGAGAGATCTGGTTTCTGAAAGAAAATCTAAGTGAGGTGATAAAGAGAGTTTGGTGGGGCAGAGGATGAGATCCCAGGTCACAACATCAGCCTGTTAGGGACGGAAACTCTCACAAAGTGAAATTGCAGAAAACATGCTCAGTTTATTCAGCCCAAGTTTCATTCCTCATTCTACTTTCAACTAGCTCAAGGTGATTGGGCCCAACAGTTACAACAGACCAGGTAAGGGGAGAATTTGGGGATGTGTGTTCACCCGTTGGAAGCAGAGGGAGCAACCCCAAGCACCAGCATTCCTGGCCTTAGACTATGGAAATATCTCCCATAGGAGGAATCTAATGAGTCGCAACCACTTAATGCAATGTGTCACCTGAATGGATCCTTGGCTAGAAAACGGGTGTTAGTGTTGGAATAATTGACAACAGTTGAAGAGGGCTTTCGCTTAGCCCACAGTAATATAGTGATGTTAATACCCTTGTTCTGATCACTATATGCTGGTTATAGGATATGTTAACACTTGGCAAAATGGGTAAGGAGTTCTGCATTTTTTATAGTTTTTCCATAAAACTGAAATGATTTAAAAGTAAAAGATTAAAGATTAAATTAATTTAAAAATATCACATAGGGACAGAGAACAGCACATTGAGTGAAAATTCGGGTCTTTAATTCTAATGCTGCTCTGTTTTAGTCACCTCTTTTGAACTCGAATTCCCTCCTTTATAAAAATAAAGGGTTAAATGACAATTTTAGCAATCTATGTTTTTCCAATCTAGTGTAATTTGCCGTAGAGTGTTGCTATTCTTCTGATCTAGTATAAATACAAGAACCTAAAAGGAACGCTTAAAAACACTTATGAGATAGGTAGATAATAACAATCCAATACTGATGATTTTGGAAAGGAATGGGGAAGGCAGAGTAACGATTACTGTGTGTGCGTGTTTTGTTGAACAACCTGTGATCTACCAAGAGCAAATCGTATTGATGGCTTTGAATGGATTCTTACAAGGTCTTCTCTTACGTAGTTCTCACTGCGAGAACTAAATTTTCTAATTATGGATGAAATGGTGTTCTGACTTCTAATTTCTTTTGACCTGGACTTTTGCATATCAGCTGAAGAGCTGTGTGATTCTGGCAGCTCTGGCTGCCAACAAGTCTGTCTGAGCAACAAATCTGGGTCCCCTTGCTGTGACTGCTTGCCAGGTTACATTCTGAATGAAGACAAAAACACATGTTCAGGTGAGTTCTGCTCCACAGTGTCTTTCATGCTTGCTTCTTTCTATTGCAGTGAAACCAACCTTAATATACCAGTTCATTTCATTGATGAATAAAACATTTCTTTCATTCGTTTAGTTATTCATCCTGCTTGTCCCCTCAGTCCCTGAGACTCCAGGATGCTACTTTGAGATGGAGGTGGACTGTGCCCAACTCCACTTTTCTCTCTGTGCGTGTGTGTGTGCGCGTGTGTGTGTGTTTAGGTCTTTCTCCCACATTTTGTAGTTATCCTGGGACAGGTCCTTGACCATGTATTCCCTTGTGCCCCACCAGACTAGTTCCATATGCAGTTGCCTCAAATTAGAGAGACTGAGGTCTGTTCAGACCATGACGAGAAAGAAAGTCTAGCAGAAAATCCTGTTACACACCTTTTTCACTTTCCCATTGGATATGAAAGTCGTGTTTACACTGTCTTTTAGTCTAGTAAGTGTGCAACAGCATGAAGTCATAACAATGCACGTCCATAGTTTAACACACTCTATTGCTAGAAAGGTAAACACCGTCTGAGCTGTTGGAAATATGGCCCCTAGACTTACTCATTGGTCACAAGTGTTTAGTTGGTAAAAAGTGCCATTTCTGCAAAGCCAAGTCCAACAAGTTATGCCTGTGAGTTCTCTGTGAGAACGTGAGGATCTCTGAAGAGTCCATTTTTGAGCTGTTGATGGTTACTGGAAAAGGCTGAAGGTAAGTTCTAGGTTATAATCAGACTCAGTGCAGCCCCAGGGCTGTGGGGAGGACAAAAGAGAAGGCACCGCTAGATATCTCCAGGAAAAGAAGGAAAGGGGTGCATGCAATAAAGGTGAGTCTGAGGCACGTGAGACACAGAGGAGGGACACGGGCTTTCTCCTGCTGAAATCTGGGAGCTGGCTGCAGTGAGATATGCGTCATTCTTGTACCTGTTGGGACCAAACTGACACCAAATCTGTGTGTTATTGGTGTAATTTATGGCTATTTTCTTTCCTGCATCACTCCCGGGCAGCCAGGAATCTGTGTGCCCTGGCAGCCAGGAATCTGTGTGCCCTGGGCTCTCACGGTTGTCAGCATATTTGCATGAGTGATGGGGCCACTTCCTACCACTGTGACTGTCACGCCGGCTACGCCTTGAATGAGGACAAGAAGACATGCTCAGGTACTGACTGTCCCTGGAAGTTCATTTGGTTTGGCAGGACAGTCTTCTAGGAGTCCCTCTTTCTCTCCATGTCTGAAGCCTGATTCTGAGTCTTCTCAGGTCAGAAGGTCCAGGGAATCAATCCCAGCTGCCTTCAGAGGAGTGAGCTCGACTCCACCAGGCATTCTTTCCTCTAGGATCTGATGCATCTTTTCTCAGTTTTTCTTTCCAGTTCAAGTCTCTCCCTATCTAAGTCTGGAGTTTTTATTGTAGTCAAATATACTAAAATAAAATTGTAAGTGAGGCGTTCAGTGGAGTTAAGTACAGTCACATAGTTTCAACTCCATCGGCACCTCCCACCTCCAGATCTTTGTCATCATTCTGAGGTTCTGTCCCCAATAAACACTAATTCCACATTCCCCTCTCTCCCTGCCTCCAGTCAGCACTCTTCCTTGTGCTCCCCCTATTTCTGTTACATCATTGCTAATATTTCTATCATCCTGTTTATTTAGACATCTGGTTGTATGAGGCAATGTCTCATTGTGGTTTGTATTTGCATTTTCTTAATTACTGTGATGTTGAGGATTTTTTTCTTGTGCTTGTGGTGAACTGTATGTCTTACTTGGAGGGATATATGCTCAAGCCCTTGATTTTATATCTCATTAAAAATGAGATTTTCTATTTTTTGATTAAGTTGTATAAAATATTTATATATTCTAAATACAAGTACCTTTTCAGATACGTGATTCGCAGTGCTTTCTCCCATTCTGTCCATTGTTTTCACTTCTTGATTGTGCCCTTTGTAGCACTAAAGGTTTTAGTTGTTTATGAGCAAGTAGGAAGAAACACTTTATTTTTATTTAGTTTTTCAGGTTGCTGCTCCCCCTGTGCCTGGGGTGTGAACCAGTGTCCCTGGTGAATGTAGACAGTGCTCCTCCAGAGGCGGTGGAGTGCCTTATCTAATCCACTAAGAGATCATTTTCCAGTTTACATTTATATTTTGTTTTTAATAATTTTATATCAAAATATTAATTTATTTGTTGTTAGGACCTATTATATGCTCGTGATAGCTGTAATCATAACACAAGACAGATGATTTTACAAAAAATTCTGAACTTTACATCAAAAAGACAATTTGCAGGTAATTTCAATGTAAATATCTGCTTGTTGGTTGTATAAATATACTTGAGAGAACTTTGGTAGCGTGTTTGAGAAAAGATCTCAAGGTTCAAAGTAAAATAAAATTGATGGACGAAGTACAAAGGAAAAGCCAATGCCTTCATTTTAAATAATGATGGGACATATCTACTCAGTATGATATCACCATTGCATGGGATACATTTGAAAAACTGATTTACATTTCATTTTCAAGAGTTGATATGTATAAACAGAAAACATTACATATTTGGTAACTAAAACTTACGATACACATTAAATGTTTTCATATAATTTAAATCATCACTTAAATGACATCACTTGTCATTATTTTAGGACATATGAGCAGAAATGACCACTGCTTTTTATCGTGCTCACTGGAGAACAGAATTCTGAAGTTTAGATTGAATTAGACCTTAGCTTAGAAGACAGTTTCTTTTTCACTGTTTGCAGAATACGATTATTTTGTGTTGCCTATATAGAAGTGTTTGAAAGGATGTTTACAGTTCTGATGTGCACTGGCTGATGTTCTGGAGGAGTTGTGTGCAGATGACTGTGACCATGTATGTCATTAAGTTATTCAAAACTATCTTGAAGTATACAGAACTTGGTGTATTTAATACTTATACACTGTTTTGCCTACTCTAGTGTTTCTGTTAATACTTTGCTCTTACAACCGTGTGAACGACGCTCCTGGATGAGGAGTGTGAATATCTTCTGGAGAAACTACTAGTTTTCTACGGAAAGAAATGTTCAGACAGATTCATGCATATGAAGAGCAAATTTTATATATGTCTGCACTATGTGAAATCATATAGAAGATAGAGCAACAGGTTTAATGTTTCTTTCCTTACAAATTGAGCCACTTAATCTATGTGTTTATACTGGTAAGACAACTATTATTCACCGAGAACTTTGGATCTATTACCTAACAGAATTTATAGTTAAACTAGGTCTATTACTGAAAGTTAAAATTGTGCAAAGTATGTAATGGAAAAAGGTTCATAATGATGAGAAAAATAGAATTTATGGATATTTAACACTTTTTTGCTTATTTTCACTAGAGTATTATTGATGCACTGATTAGAGAATTATAAAACACATATCTGAAAAAGTTAAAACAGATCAAGAGAACATTAGGTGCCATTTTAATTAATTCTGATGTTAGAAACATTCAACGAAAGAAATTAGTTTGTGAATTGAGATTTTCCTATCATTTTCTGAAGGATAGAAATATTCTAAATGCACTTTGTTGTTGAATTTTGAAATTTCTCAAGAAAATTATGTATTCATAAATATCCCACTAACAAGTAATAAAACTTAAGACTTTCTTTCTAAATATTAGTTATAAACATAATTTTTCTTTTACTGATACATATGATTTATTTCAGCTTTGAAGTTTATATCTTTTAGAAAAATACTTGTCTTTTAAATTGTATACTACTCAATTTTTTTGTTTGTATTTTCTTCAGTATAATAAAAAAGTTATTACATATTATTGTCATGCTTGTTTGTTAACTCATTTCAATTACTCCATTGATATACTATCTTATACAGAATTATTAATATTTTTAATATATAATACTTTCTTAAATTGGATTTAATGTTGTGATTCTTCCTACAAGTTAATCTCGAAATCTTGAGTTTAAAAATATAGGTAAAGTTAAATAGAAAGGTGTTTACCAAGAGTGTTTAGGAAGAGGGAATAAAAAGTTATCTCATTTTAAGTAACATAATGAGATTTGTTAAAACATGTCTCTGAATGCAAATACGACCTACAGATGTAAATCCTAGTCAAAAGATATAAATTTTAAAAGGAAGAAATAAAAACAAATTATTCAAGTCAGCATATGTTTTATGGAACATATATTATTTCTGAACATTTTTGAAAGGACATGACTTAGAGCTGTTTTATTTTCCAAACTTATTTACTCACAAAATCAATAAAACAGATAAATGTATCACCAAGAAATGTTGCTCTAGAAGGAAACAATGAGAGCTCATGTGCAAGAACCAGACAAGTATTTACAAAATGATGATTTCTCAGGAGTGTGACTTCAGTAACTGGCTTCAACAATTATGTCTTCACCATTGATTGGAATCCTCTGTCTGAGATAATATTTTGTGTCATGAGTCCAGGCGATGGAGAGCAGCTGCAGCTGCCAGCTTTTCTTAGGCATTTCCCACGGAGCTCTGAAAATACAAATACACATACATTTGAAAACCAATAAATGTGTTATCTAAATGGGATAGGATTAAGTTTGATAAAAAAAAGCTCAGGGAGTCCCATTCGTGCATTTGGATAGAGCAACAGGGCAGAAGTGTGGGGAAATTACAGGGAATCTAAGTTGGTCTTGAACGCAGAACCAGACAGAATGGAAGGTTAAGAAAGCCTATTGACTTGCTTAGACTGGAGGCATCATGGTAAAGACAATGAGGAAGAAGGACGTTGTAATTTGAGCTGGACTTTAGATTGGATAGGAAAGGCACAGGGGACCACTGTCATTCTTGAGAGTACAGGATGGCACAACAGAATTACATCAAAGGAATGGCTCCAGGGGGGACCATGAGGTTCTGCAGCACAAAGTCCCTGCTAGATGATGCAAATTAGCAATGGCAATCATAAAACATGGTACAAGAGATAATAAGGGGACAATAAGCTCTGAAACAAGCATGACAAACTGCTCCACAGGGCTTCACAAACCCACAGGGCACAAGGGAAGATTGAAATGCTAAACCCTGACATTGGCCTTTATTAGGCATCTTTTTAATATTTTAATCCTAAGTCTATATTGAGAACAATTTTATTAAAAACATTCACTTCTTAAAAGTCCTACACAGACATTTCTGAATCGGGAGTAGATTTCAAAATTAAGAAAAGTTAGTTGCAGTGTGCCGCATGCTTTTATGCTTTAGTTTGGCAGGTGTATTTCAGCCCTCTTATGAAGACCCATTTTTCCTGCACTGTGACCAACTGCCCTTGCTGCAGCAGGACGTCCCCACCTCAAATGTGCTGGATGTCAGGAGAGGTGATACCAGAGACACATCAGACAGTGGAGGGACTGCGCTCACATCAGCAGACTTTCAGGGAGAGCAGGGCATCTTCCCATGCTGGCCCATCAGTGCTTTGCAGGAGCAGGGAGGGGAGACACAGGCTGGAGTGGGTGCAATTCAGAGGGTGGGCTCAGGTGAGAGCTCCCCTGGCAGGTGGGGCTGGTGCGGCTTCTGACTCCTTGGGTACTGGGTGGTGGAGCCTCTGGGCTCTCAGGATGGGAGAGGCTTCCAGGTCAGCGAGCTGGTGGCAGTGGAGACTGAGGCTCTGCTGGCATGCAGGGTCATAGTCCCGGGTTTGACCTTTTGGCTTTTCTCCATGTGGAAACACGTCTGCAAGGAGTAGAGGAAACGATTGCTTCCCTGCTTAAGGTATACAACTAGTGAAAATATTGAACTTATTTCACCTGTAGTTGTTGTTCTAGTTACTTGGAATGCAGTGACACCAGGGAAGATGTCTTTTCCACCCTCCTCTCGTGTGAATGAAGAAAATCCCTTATTTGTGTGCTTGTCCTCTTTCCCCAGATTTAGAGTTTGAAAATGCTTTTCAGAAGACGTGGTGTTCACTTGTCATTTGTCATTACATGTTATTTGTCATGCCAACTATACTGACAGAGATTACATAAATCTTATTTTTAGATGAAGTGGGTTTACTGGGTGTAATGATTTCACCCAAAGTTCATCTCTATTGACTGCAGATATTTACTGAGGATCAAGAGGATGCAGTGCCTGGCCTCAACTAGAGAAGCTGGGGAAATAAACTAGAAATTCAGCAACCAGAGCAGGGCTGGGGGCTGTGAGTCAGTTAGTAGGTCTGTCTCTTCAAAGGTGTGCAGCAGTGGAGCACTGAGTCAGTTCTGAGACTCACGTGAGCAGCGCAGACTGTGAAGACATCATCCCTTCAGCTGAGATCTACTCTTTGCTAGCGTCTGCGCATGTGCCAGCAGAGCGTTTGGTACTTGTTCCAAAGCTTTTATTAAACTTGAATCTTTGGAGAACCTCAATTTGGAACAGAGGCAGCAATATGAAGATCTCTGGAAATCTTCACAAACATACCCAGAAAGATCAAAGGAAACCCGGACTGGACAGCCTCCTTGCAGGGCAGCCCAGTTGTAACCAGCAGACAGCACTCTACCTGCCGGCAGCTTGCATTTCTGTATGTAGACTAGTGTAGTATGAACTACTAACTTTTGAAGTCATTTATTTTGACATTGTAACCTGCTTTACTTTTACTTAGTCTCTCAAGTGTGCTGATGCTTTATTCTATCAGTGTAAGAAAACTTTCTGTGTGAAGTTTGCCTTAAGTGTTTTTCATCCTTCCATTTTTAAATGTAATAAATACAGTTTGAAGTAATCCAGAAAATTAATGTGTATTTGTTTTTCCTCTTATTTTACAGAGGGGAAGGGAAGCTGCCAACACGTGTTGCCACTGGAAACCTGATCACAGAGTGTCAGTTCTGGACGTGCAGTGTGTGCGAGCACTGTGTTCTGGCTCAGGAAATCAGCAGCTACAACTTCTGTCCTCTGTGCGGTACTTCAGTGGGATAAGAAATGACAACTTGAAGACAGAGAATAGATGTAGCATCACAATAGCTGTGATTGTATATATAAGCTTGAGTTCCATGTTGCATGTGAGAGGAAGCATCATTTCATAGCTGTCATCTATTATAGAATTATATAAACTTGCATCTGTTTACATATAGAATTCCGGGTAGAACTACAACTATGAAATAATGTTGCTGCTTTTCACATAAAACATGGAAATCCACCTAATTTTCTATTTGTCTATCTGCTTGTTGATCTTTCTTGTGGTTGGTTACATGACACTGGAAATATTCCAAATAAGAACATTTTTTAGTGTCCAAGTTTACTAATTCATTAAAAAATGTTGCTGAGGAGGATTGGGGAAGCCTGAGACAGGGGTCTAATTGAATTTAGGGAAGTGATATCACCTGTGTTAAATGATGTTAAACAAGTATAATGCAGTAATGATCTCTGTATCTGGCTGTATTTCTTAAATGTGTATTGATTCCCTCCTATTTTGTATTTTCAGAACTGAGAAGGCATTTTTAAGATATGTTGTGTTTTTTTGTTTTTGCAATTTGAATTGTTTCTAATAGCCTATTTTTTGTATGGCTTTTCCTTTGTTATTTACCATTTAATCTTAGAGAATTTGGTATTCAGTTTCCATATTTTTGTGCATAAAAGTTGGCTATATTTATGATATAAATTTAAATAAAACATTCATTTTGTAGTTTGTTTTACCTGAAATACTGTAACCAAGCAAGACCCTTGATTTAAACAACTCTGAAACATGAGAATGATTATTCATATGTGCCTGTTTTGACTATCATTAATTTAGACAAATAAAAATTATAATCACTAATGAGTAATTTCTTACTTGTTTTATATTGTTAATTATGTTCTCCATTTATTTCTGTGGAATTT
The DNA here is from genome assembly GCA_004363575.1 of Solenodon paradoxus. Taxonomy (NCBI): domain Eukaryota; kingdom Metazoa; phylum Chordata; class Mammalia; order Eulipotyphla; family Solenodontidae; genus Solenodon; species Solenodon paradoxus. The sequence goes on along the minus strand of RJWH01003206.1, from coordinate 146,606 downwards.
ATGTTTTCTGAATTTGTGACTGCAGACCAGACTCTAGCATGATTTCATCAAAATTATTTGCTGATAAACTGTTGCTTAGTGATAAAGATAAATAAGCAATTTTGTTATCGTGTCTTCCATGTGTTCTTACATTTGCTCTGTGAATGTGCTATGTTTTTGGTCTTTTTAATTGCAGATATAGAATAGTGAGCTATGATAAAAGGTTTAGAGCTTAGATGAGCTTACAACATACAGTGGGTTCATGTGCCTAAATAAAATGAGAAGACCGGACATCTTAGAAGTCTTTGACTATGTCCACGTGTCTTGTAGGAAGTTACATTTGCCGGGATTCATTCTTGGTAACAGAGGAGAGGAAGGGACACTGCAGGAGATTAAGAAACTCAGAGAGAGAGAGATAGAAAGGTGGGGTCAGTGGGCTAACAGACTAGTGAACTGACAGTCTTGAATATTCAGCCTTCCACCTGTTTACTGAGTTCATACACAAGACAAAATTGCTTACATAAGGAAGCAGCTTGTATAAGCTTATATCAAGTGCTTATACGAATGTGAATTTGCTTATGCAGGCTTTTGTTTTCTAACTACGTAACTATCTATCTTGCTTTGGGGAGTGAACAGTTATAGGAACACTGCCCCAGTGCTTTCTTTCTCACAGTGGCCCAGGCCCGGTGCTCTGGGCCTGGTGTTTTTTTATGTTCTGCCAACTCCCATTTCATCCTTGCTCTACTTTCTGCCCCCAACATATATTGGTACAACAGCAACCTCCAAATATGCAATCAAGAAAGCTCTTTCGTAGGTCATGGAACAGAAAGGATTACAAATCATATGAGGATGCTGAGATAAGCTTGAAATACATAATGTGGAACTTACAGAAAGTGATGGAGAAGATGAACACTACAAGGGCTGCATTCTGGGAGGGCAGGAAGGTTTCAACAACTGAGTCCTTGGTTCTATGCTATTATGTCCTCACTCCCACTCTGCCTGACCAGCTTCCCCCTAATAGGTTGGTTATGAAGAGGATTAGAGTTGAGATTTGAGCCAAGGAAACCAATCAGATGGAAGGTTCCTGAGGTCAGTGATACACACTTGCTCTGTACAGGAGACCCAGGGTCAGGTACACCGAGTACAATGAGTCACAGCTGAGGGTTGCCAGTTGGCTGCTGAGGATAGAAGGACAGAGCTTGGACAGAGAACAGGCCAGAATAAATGTCACCAGTGAGTGTTTGAAACAATAGCTCTCACATATTGAATACTTTATAGGTCTCATACATATTCATTTTGTTATGAATATTTAGTGACTTGGCTGCCTTTTGTATGTTTAGTGCCTCATCAATATTAGGTATCATCACACATATATACTCTACTTACATTGTTTAACATATGTCATAAATGACTGACTTAGTTTAACAAGTTGAACGTCATCTATCTCACTTGTTTTCATCTATGACTGAATAGAATATTTCCCCAGATCAGAAAATGACATCCTACCAGAAAGATCAGTCCTAGGGAATATATCTGCTGTTGAGCTTCATTAACATCTTCTGTAAGACTTAGTGGTTTAGGGGATGAAACTATTCTCTGCTTTATCAGTAAAATTCCCAGAGGTATATGATGAAGGGTTCCTGCAGGACTCCATGTTCAAAGTTGTGATTCTTACCCTGTGGTCTACTGCTGGATCTCTTTTCTTTTCCCTTTCCCACCCCAGGAATCAGTTAAAATTCACTGTTTAGATTGCCATTCTTCTATGAGCCCCTGCTGTGACTTGATTACACTCTTAATTGCTTTAATTCCAAAGTCAGCTGTTGACTCCTCAGGCTTTTGCTAACATCATTGGTAACTCTCTTTTGGAATTTTCTCATTTGACCCTAAGTCCATGAGGCCAGAAACCTAGCATTTTCATTCTAGTTATTTCAAGTAGATCCTGAATGACTGTCTCTTCCTCACATTAATTCAGAAAACAAAATCTCTAAAAACAACCTCTCATACCTTGAAGGCATAGCTATTCATATATGTATATATCTGTATGCATGTACATATACATATGCACACATGGATATACGTACATGGATGCACACAAATATAGATATATAGGTGCATATATACATAGAAAGAGAGAAACATTTCTTTTCTACTATTGTAAAAGCTAATGAGCATTTGATATTTGCACCTGTGGATTTTTAATGATCCATCCTAATGTCTTGGAGAATGGTATTACAGAAGTTCTTACATTATTGGATGACCCTATTGATTTTAGTCTATATGAAGGAAATTTCAGGATCACTCTACCAACAAACTCTTCCCTGATGGAAGGGGAAAAAAGAAAAAAAACACGCACACACATATACTTGGAGAGAAGCTGGATAGACAGAATGAGGCAGTAAACTGAAGACAGTACAGTGAAACAATTGTGTTGTTCCCCTCTTGTTATAAACATGAACCGATTCCCTTTAAGTAATGCTGAGTTATTCTTTCTCATATAACTTGACCTGAATTACATTGTTTCAAAGTAATATGGTAGGCCAAATGTTGAGATGATGGACCTGACGGATAAAGCTGTACAGATATGACCAATGCGCCTAATAGCATTATACACAGCTCACCTGCTATCATGTACAGATGTTAATTTGTTATACTTTTTTTTTTTTAGGTAAAATACACTTCTGAAATAGTCTTTTTTGTATTTAGAGATCTGAGATCTTAGGTTTTAGTCACATTAAGTGGAAGAACCATAAAAATAATAAATATTGAAGTAAAAACTACTTGTGACTTGTATTTATCATGTTTCCCTTCTAATTATGGATAGCATGGCATTTTGTTTGGATTTAAATATTTTGGTGGGGGTTTGTTAGAAGGGTATTGGACTCAGGGATAGAGAAAGGGGCAGGAGTTACAATAGATATGCTGCATCACTTTTACTTCCAAACATAAAAAAACAGCAACAACAACTTATAAGGCAGCAGTAAATGCTGCAAAACTGCAGTTTGAAGTGAATTATGTATAGTGGTCACACAAAGTTCTCATTTAGTAATGGAAATTGTTACCTGACTATTAAGACTACTTAAATCAACAGTACTTAATTTGATGATTTAAAGTTAAAAGATACTGTTTTCAAAGTTTCTAAAATAAAGACAGTAATATTATTTTGTCTCTTACTGTCTACTCTTATGATTATGATTACTAATTTATTTTTCCATAAGAAATTTGTTTTTTGAATGTAAAAGTCATGCTAAAAAATTCAGAAACACAAACAGTATAGATGAGAAAATGAAAGGTTTAGATAAGCTTAAAAACAAAAGGCGTCAACATTTTAAATTTAAAGAAGAAAAAGTGTTTGGAGGTGAAACAGGAAACTGCTGTACTCTGTTTCCTTTGTAGCAATAATTTATTCTTAGTACTCTGTTTCCTTTGTAGCAATAATTTATTCTTAGGAGACTTCTCTAAATTTAAAGAATACGTAGACATTAAAAGACTGAGTTATTTGACATTCCTTGTCATAGTTTAAATTCAAGTTAGTAAAATTTGAAAGAGCTGAGAGAAAAAGGTGACCCTAACAGCAAAAATTGGTCCACAAGTTGGTGAGGATATGTATGTGAAAAATAGGACACCTACTCAGGAGAAGTTGTTTTAGACATTTTATATTCTGGGTAAATGCTACATATATCATACATATATTTAGGAATTTATTTAGCTTCTCCAATGAGCAAAAAAGAAACTTTACTGATGCCCCATAATCATGGGGCTCTAGCAGGAGGGAAGGAGGTGACTGCAGTGTTCCTTATTTCACTTTCTTCTTTTTAATTTATTTTTAAAAATCATTATTTTTATTATTTATTTTGTTCACAATGGTATATTCATTTTAGGATATTAAAATTGCATCCAGTCTATATTTACACCACACTTACCACCAGATTTCCAGTCTACTTTACCACCACCTTTTCCTCTCTCCTCGCCTCACCTATTTCACTTACTTCTTGGGATGCAGATTGTTGATGTGGCACACTTCTTTAGGCAGTTGACAGCAGCAGGGAAGCTAACAGTCTGGGCAGATGTCTTGTTGCAGTTGTATTTCTGGGTGAGCTAGCAGAAGAAAGACTTGGGGATACCACGCTGCAGGCAAATTGCCCAAGTGCCGGTGGATCCTGTGCAAAGCAAACTTGTGAATCCAAGAAAGACAGCAACTGAGCCAGTACCCAGCACCACAATGACAGGGAAATGTTATCCAGAGTCCCATAGACAACAGCTTCTCAAAGTACAGCAGGGACTCCAGATAAGAACTCCTTGTGTGTCCTATAAGTAGATGGACACACCAGCCCAGCCTGTCCCACAGAACCTCCATGTCCACAGTCCCACCCTTACTAATTAACATGATTTGCATATATTTTCTCTCATTCTCTGGGCTGTCTTTCTACTATTTACACTTTTTTGATAAACAAAAATAAAAAGGTTGTGAAATCCAACTTTTTTCACTTGTTCCTTGCATATTTTCTTATATCTAAGAACTTATCACTAAAGCCAATGTCATAAAGATTTTGCCATGTTTTGTATGACTTATATTTTAAGCTTTTATATGCAGGCCTTTCATCTATTTTAGGTTAAACATTTTATATGGTGCTGGGTAGGGATCCAACTTCATTATTTTGCATGTTTTTCCAGCATTATTTATTGAAAAGATGTTCTTTATGCCAATATTGCAATGTTTTGATAATTATAGCTTTGTGTAATAAGTTTTGAAAAAAAGGAAGTGTCTATCCTCCAACTTTGCTCTTTTTTGGATTGCTTGGACTATTTGGGATTCCTTGCAATTAGTGAAGACCAGAGCATGTTCTTTGCTTTATGGAATTGTTGAGCAAAAGAGGACTCAAGGTACCTCTTTGCTTCAAAAAACAGGGAAACTAGAGAGAGGAGAAGAAACTTCACCAGGGCCTCAACATACAAATGATAAAAATGATGAAGTTGGGATCTGAGCTCAAAACAGACAACCTTCTATAGAGGTATACTTTACTGACCTTTTACATTGGTTGGTGAACTATATTCTTTATGAACCCTGATCTAGTCAAATGATCATTTGTTTCTAGTAACATCTCTTAATCTCCCAAAGAGGGTGTGTAATATTATTCTAATTTATATTATGCCAGTATGAATAAGTACCCGATTATGAAATAAGGTAAAATGTAGCTCAAAAAGAAAAAAAAAATCAAGCATGTAAATGAAAGCAGAATTATCTTCTTATACCATAGGTGACATCAGACATACTGATTCAGGTTATATTCTTAGGCCTTGGAGTAGGTGATGGAGAAATACTAGTTTACTCATTATTATATACAGTTTTAGGAAATAAATACAACGTCTAAATGCTACGCACAGTGAAGGAGGATTCCTTTTAAGCTGCGCTCTGTCCAACACTTGTTATTTCTTCATTTTGGATATAGATCATTCTTAGTGGTTGTATCTCATTGTGAATTTTATCTGCATTTTTTTGTTAATGAGTGATGTAGAACATTTTTTAATGTATCTGAAGACCTTCTGTATGTCTTCTTTGGATAAATGTCTGTTCAGTCCATCTGTCCCATTTTTTGAGTGGGCTGCTAGATTTTTTTGTTGTTCTTCTTCTTGAGATGTGTGATCTCTTTGCATATTTTGGAAATTAAGTCCTTAATCTGGGTTCTATTTTTGCAGACATCTATCAAGTTTTCCCAACATCATTTGTTGAATAGAATTTCCTCCTTCTATTTTATGCTTTTGGCTCCTTCATTGAAGGTTAAATGTCCATATAGTTGTGGTTTAATTTCTAGTGTCTTAATTTATTTCATTGATCTGCATGACTGTTTTTGCTCCAGTACCAGGCTGCTTTAATGGTGATTGTTTTGTAGTATGGTCTGAAGTCATGAAATGATTCCTTCACTATTCTTTTTTCTTCTCAGAATAGCTTTGGGTGTTCAAGGGTTTTTGTGATTCCAAACAAACTTTCAGTATTGTTTGCTCAATTTCCTTAAAAAAGATCTCTGGAATTTTGATGGGAATTGAATTAAATCTGTACACTGCTTTTGGCAGAATTGCCATTTCAATTATTGTAATTAAGTTAGTATTTCTGTTTTTTTTTTTTTGTTGTTGTTGTTATTTCCTTCCTTCTGCTGATTTTGGACTTTGATCGTTCTTCCCTTTCTATTAACTACTCAGGTGTGAGTTAGGGATTTGGTTTTTGATGTGTACTTGTATGACTATAAACTTTCCTTTCAGAATGGATTTTGCTACATCACACATGTTTTAGCAGCTCATCTCATTTTCATTTTTCCCAAATAAGTCTTAAATCATCTTTAATTTCATTGGCGATCCATGAGTTGCTTAAAGGTATGTTGTTCAATCTTCACGTATTTGTGACTCTTGCAGCTTCGTTCTGGTTCATTTCTAGATTTACCCCCTTGTGATCAGAGAAGATACTTTATAATTTCAATCTTGCTAAAATGTCTGAGACTTATTTTGTGTCGCAAGATGTAGTCTCTCCTTGAGAATATTGTGTACACTTCAGAAGGTCTATATTTTTTTGTTAGGATGTATGTTTGTGAGGTTCATTTGTTCTATTGAGTCATTTAGATTCCTTATTTCTTTGTTGATTTTCTGTCTATATGTTCTACTGATGTATGTAGAGAATTGAAGCCCTCTACTATTATTGTATTAATGTCAATATCTGTCTTTATTTCTGTCAGTGTTTTATATGTTTTTAGATGGTCTAGCATTGGGCACATATATGTTAATGATAGTTACTCCTTCTTGATGAATTGACCATAATGCAGTGCTCCTCCTCTTGAGATAGATTTTTTTCATGTATTTTTTTTTCTCTAAGAAACTGGTCTATAATTTTCTTTCCAGAGTTTCGAAGTCTTGGAACATGTTTGGAACAGTATTTTCTCCAGTTAATCCACAGAATTGAAGTCATTTTAAACTTGTTCAGGGATAACTACTCTGAGTCCTTCTCCTGGTATAAAGAAAGCTATGCCCTTAACACGATTTTGTGTAGTCCATTTATTGTGTTATATTATTAAGGAATCTAATGAAAATGATGTAAAAATACACTTCAGTAACATCATAAAATCTTAGATTTTAGCACATTTGCCCATTGCCCCCAAGTGCCACACATGCAACTTAAATCTAGGGTATATGGTTTGGGCTTCTTCAGAGACAATTGACCTAACCAATACTCTACCAGGGCGAGCTAGGAAGTAGTTTCTTAAGAGGTTTGGATTGGGATAATTTTTCTTTGTTTTGGAACTTAGTAATGATATAAATTCATGTTAAAATATAGAACAAATGTCACAGTGAATTGTTTTAATAATAATAGTTGTCATATAGTAGATCCTTCCAGTAGCAATCAGCACACATTGCTTACCTTCTGCTTATCAAGCACTGTGTTCTGTTAAAGCTGAAACATTGTCAGTACTGTTCTGTACTCTAACACAAATAGCTAAGTTATTTTCAACATTAAACAGACTTCCACATCAATAAGACTTCTATAACATCATTTTAAAGACAATTTAGTAGTCCGTTATATTGGTAGATGATAATTTACCTAACCAGTTGTAGTTTTGGGTATTTAGATGTCTCCACATTTTTATTATTAAAACAATAATATCTTTGTATCTAAATATGTACATAAACCTTTCATCACTTTCTAGGAGAAATTTCTAGAAATAGAATCTACTGGATCCAAGATCATGCACATTTATAAAAGTTCTTTGTATGTTTAGTCAAATTACCCTCTAGAAAGTTTGCTCTAATTTGCATTCCCAGTGACAATATTCTGTTTTCGCTCCCTTGCTTGAGAAGGAAGGAAACTTGAGCCAACATTTGCCTCCATCTTTTTCATTTTTAAATATTCATTTACATAACTTAGATTTAAAAGGCAATTTAAGTCCATATGTGCAGGCTGACCATTCATTAAATATATAATAATACACCAGCCTACACCAAATTACAAAAAGTCCTCCACTGCTGTCCACTGGATGTCCACCACCAGTTGCTCCCACCCACCCACTACCTTCCTTAACTGGTAATCTTAGTTCCATTGTCTGTGTTTAAGGTTTTTGGTTGTTGTTGTTTTTGTTCACTTTTTTAAAGAAAGTTATTATAGTAATTATTAAACACATTAAAATAATATTCTGTGTAGAGGTTCCCCATTTCTTAGTTATGTTTCAGCACACCATGCCCTCCACCAAATCACCAAGTGTTCTTCCACATTGTCCAGTGAGCTCCACCACCATGTTCTTTGTGTTTTGATCTTTATATTGTATATAACAAATCAAATCATCTTTTATTTGTCTTTCCTCTAGTTCACCTAACACAATCTCCTCTAGTACCAACCACATTATTATAAACAGTAGGATTCCATGTTCTTTAGGGTTGTGTGGTATGCCATCATGTATATTATCATATTTCCTTTATCTGTCTGATGTTAGGCACTTAGGTAATTTCCAATCCTTGGCTGTCGTAAATAATGCTGGGATAAACATTGTGGTATATATATCTCTGCAAATTATTTTTTGTTTTTTTTTGTAAAAACTTACAAGTGGAGTGATGGGATTTTATGTCTTTCATCTGTTTGCATCAGGTTAAGTGGAGGTATCTCTTTTTCTTTTCTAGAGTCCAACTTGCACACGTTTCTGGGGCCCATCTCCTCCCTTGGCCTCAAGGTCTATATTACTAACATCCTCTGTCTCTCCAGGCTCTTTTCTTCCTCCTTGTTCTCTCTCACCAATGACTTTCTTGTTCTATATTTAATGGATAATTTCTTTGGTTCTTACCAGCATTTGCCTTTCCTTTGATCTTAAAACATCTTTCCAGATAGGAATTCAAATGCTTCAAATTATTGCTATATTTCAACATAAATGCTTTCCACATTTCCTCTCTGGTAAGTGTCATAAGGTGATTCTCCTTGTTTCAAACTATAAATATGTTCTCTTGTCATTTTACATACTCTCTAGACTGACTTTTTAATTCCCATGGCTTTAAATGCCATCTGTGGGGGAGAATTCCTAAATTTGGTCTCCAGTCCCTTGATGATATTTCAGACATGGAAACCACCAGTAAAATCTTTCACAGGCATATCACACATATTGTGTCTAAAATGGATCTCCCAAATATCTTCTTTAATTTTTCTCTATTTTGGTAAATATCATAATTCTACACAATTTACTTAAGATAGAAACCCTGTCTCACACCCGCTTCTCTTAATATCATCACTATCAGTAACCCTATTGCTTCCATCTCCAAGTATATCTGAATCCATCTCTTCCTTTGTGTGCCCTGCTACCTCTGTAGCATAACCCCTCTCCTCCCTCATTAGACTGCTGTGAGAATCAGTTTCCCTCCCTCTGTGGTGTCTTGTCTCTTGCTAGTCTATTCTTTACATCCCAGCTAGTGTGATATTTTTGTAAGGTGTGCAGGAAGGAATGAAGCCGAGTAAACAGCCAGGCATAAACAAAAGAGTGAAGAGGAAGAAGCATTTATTTATTTAGTTTAGTGTTCATGTCAGTTGCTCCCTCCATCCCAGGGTCTTGAACCTTGGTCTTTTGAACTTATGTGCGTTATGCCTGCTAGTGGTTGTGCAATTAACCACTAAGTTACAGGGGCATGCAATCATATGATTTTTTTTAAAGGAAAAGAGATCAAGCCATTTTCCTATTAAAATGTCTTTAAAGGGCTGTTCACCTTGTCTGGAGCTGCTTGTGGAAGGGTTTGAGGGTAAGGGCTCCACCCACTGCCCCCAGTCTTGCAATACAGTATCTCTTGCTTTTCTTGCCACTGTTGCTGAGGCTTCTTCCCACTCTTGTTGGGAGAGTAGATGGTGCTCTGAAGCCAGCTACTGGATCAGAGAAGTCTTCAGAGTCCATGCAAGCCAGTGGTGGCCATCTGCAATGCTTGAGAATCTGCAGGTGAGAGCGTCTCAGCCTTTGGTGTGCCCAGGAACAAGACTGACAGGAGATGGATCCTGCCTTTGGTCTGGAATGTCCATCCAGACAAACTGAAAATCCTAACCCAGAAATACCGGGTCAGGTGTAATCACTTTGCCCATGACGTGCATGTGGTCACTGGCTGTCACCCACCAGGAGCACAGCAGCCAGGTGGCCCTGCCAGTGATTCTGGGGACATGGTAGCAGCTCTACCCAGAATCCCACCGTTTAGAAGGTGTTGCAATCTCCACATAGTCAATTCTGTCTGTTTTTCATATTGTAAAGCACATAACAGAATTTATTTTAGAATTGGACTGCTGACAACATGATGATGGAGAAAACTAATAATTTTCATAAGTGCAAAACACACAGACTGATGATGAGCAGTGTGATCCTAAGACAAAGGTGCTGAGAGATGAGTGTGCCGGGCCGGGTCCTGGGACTCTTAGCAGGAATGTGGTTCTCTTGTCTTGTCTTTAATTCTCAGTCACATTACTACGATTTTGCTTTTTAGCATTCTTTGTAATTTTGAAGCTTCTGGGAAATACTCTGGATTACTGGAGTTGTTGCTTTCATTCTGTAATTCCGCTTCACAGGTTTTAAATGTCTTACTTTATTGATGCCTTATTTCACCAAGGCTTTTAAATCCAAGGATTCTTGTATGTGCTTTTAAAAGAAAGATGTCCATATTATATATTAGCTCTCACTTTATTGGTCATGGGGAGTTCAGTATGAAGCTCAGTGGATTCTTCAGATATTGCTGGATTTACTTAACCTCACTTAAAACCTCTGGTCTTTGTCTAGACATCAGAGCTGTCATGTGGGTGTTGCTCCCTGACCTCTCCATGTTCAGGCTTCAGAGTTGAAGTCAGCAAGAGACAATGTCAGCATGTAGATGATTTTGTCCAGCATGTAAAGCTGAATTGCAGGAGCTTTTATCACTTTCAGTATATATTTTGTGAAGAGTGGTTTCCTTTATGGTCTCACAAAGAGAAAGCAATTCCTCTGGGCATGACTGTGATTACAAACCATTGAGCAGACAGATAAAGTGTTTAGTATTTAGATTTGGTACACTGTATTTTTTCTTTAAAGGAAAGGTGCAGGGAAGGATGATGGAAGCACAGGCAGAGAGAAAGAGAGAAGAGGAATTACTTCATTTTATTTAGTTTACATCTATATGGTTACCCCTGGCCTCGTGATGGGAACCCAGGTCCTTGAGATGTATGTTGACTGCGTTAGCTGAAGGCAGCTGACCAGACTACTACTCTGTCAGGTCGTGTCAGGTCCTGTAAGCCATTACACTCACAGTATTTTGACTTTTACTTGATTACAGTGACTATTGCTAAAGGCATTAGAACTGATTTTCAGTGCTCTAAGTCAACAAAATATTTCTATCAAATTTTTTTTGAATATTGTAATGATGTTTAAGCATGCAGTACAATTTTTAGACGGTTCAATGAGCGAAAGAACACCAATGTTAAAAAAACAGAAGTCGAACTTAATGTGCATGTGAACATGGATTATATCCCAAGCTATAAGAGATGACTGTCATTTTATTTAAGTGTATTCTTGATGCTCTTACCAAGACAGCAGGATAATTAGTGTTTTAAAGGAAAACAGCTATGTTCTTTTGACATTGTTTACAGAATAAATATTTTTCTTAATATTTTAAGATACATGTTACCTGAAAGTAGGAATTTCTTCAGCACCAACTTTTATAATTGGCATTCTCACAAATTCTTAAGATTTTCATAAATCTGTACTTTTTTAAAAAGGAAAGATGCAGGCAGGAATGAAATTGAACAGAGACAGGTAGGCAGGAAATGAGAGGAGGAAGAAATATTTCTTTATTCTATTTAGTTCTTCACATGCTGATCCCTCTGACCCTATGTCTCAAACCTGGGTCTTTGGGCATATGTGGACTATGCCGGGTGACTATCCGCTAGGCCATCAGAATGCAACAAAATTTTGATTTTTAAATGCCTATTTTAAATGCTATATTTTACATGTATCAGATTTTCTAAGTAAAGATTACTGAGATGATATGACATATTTAATATTGTAGTATTCTCTATATAGTATGATAGGTGGATTGATTAATGTTTATTAAATTATCATTATACGTATTTGATTATATTTCATACACTATATATATTTGTTTTATTATTTCACATCACTGTATGCTTTTCAGGATATTGAATTTGCAACTCATTCTGTGTGGATTTCATACCATAACCACCTCCAGAGTTCTAGTTTCCTTTATCACTCCTTATTTTTCCTTCCTTTGTTTTGATTTTTTCAAGGCCAAGAAAAGAACCTGATTTATTACATTAAATACTCATTTCAAAAGAAATTTAAGAGAGTGTAAAATAATGGATATTTAAAAAACAATTAAATTTTAAAATGAATATAGCAGAATATATAAAAATTCAAACTGTAAGCTTGAGTCATAATTCCTTAATTCAGGAAAGTTCAAAATTGGAATTTTCAAGAAGGATAAGGTAATTAAAAAAACTCAATACAATGAAAGTAAAATGCAAAAAAATTGGATGATGTTAACTTTCTAAACAGAATAATATCAACAATAAAACTAAACAGATGAAATATTAATCATACAGGATTTGAAAATAAATGATAAACTTGAATCTTGGCTCTGATACTGTTTACTATATAACTGTAGAAAACTTCTTAGCTTCAGTTTTTCTCATACATAAAATGAAGATGATAAAATCTATGACATAGGCTTATCTTAAATAAGATAATATATGCTAACTTCTTGAATAGACCTCACAGAACAATCACAAGCAAAGAAATTAAAGTCTCCCTAAAAAATAAAATCCCAGGATAAGATGGATTCTCCTGTGAGATTCACTAAGCCTCCAGAGAAGAGTAAGTACCTATTCTACTCAAACTGTTCCAAAATGTGAGAACAGGGAACACTCCCAAACACTCTCTCTGAGGCCATCATCACACTGATACCAAAAACTGACAAAGACATTATCAAGAAAGAAAGAATTATAGATCAATACTTCTAATGAACATAGATGAATATGCCCAATAGACCTGTTTTAAGTAGGACTTTTTTTTTTTTTTTTTGTACTTCATAAAGATTCATATAGTATTTTTTGTAGAACTGGTTTTGTGGTGATAAATTTCTTCAATTATTGTTTATTGGAAAAGCTTTTTACTTTTCCTTCCATTCTGAATGATAATTTCACAGAGTGTAGTATCCCAGGTTGAAAATCCTTTTCTTTCAGCCTTTTGACAATATTATGCCATTACCACCTGGCCTGCAGTTTTAGTTGAGAAATCTCCTAGCAATATGGGGACTCTTTTGTATGTGACTCATTTTTCCCTGGATACTATTAAGATTGTTTCTTTGCCTTGTATTTTTGACATTTTAATGACAATGTAACTTGGTTTCGGTTTCCTTGGGTATTTTTTACTAGGGAATGTTTGAGCTTCCTGTGTCTGGAGGCTTGTGTCATTCAAGTTAGGGAATTTCTCAGCTATTATTCAAATAAATTTCTTCCCCCTATCCTCTCTCTTCCTCTTCTGGGATCCCAATAATGCAAATTTTTTTTTTTTTGATGTTATCCCATAGGTCTTTATTGCTGTCTTTATTTCTTTGCATTCTTTTTATCCCTTTGCTGGTTTGTTTGAGTGAATTCCTCTCCCCTATTTTCTATATCACTGATGCTATTGGAGGTTTCATCCATCCTATTTTTCAGTCGTTCTATTGAGTTCTTTCTGTTAGTTATGTTCTTTATTTTTTGACATCTTTTGAGCTGCTTCATTTCTTTTCTCTCTTTTTTTTGTTGTTCTCTTTCTCTTCCTCTATTGTTTTCTTGATTTCCATGAGTATTTTAGTGCTATTACCCTAAATTCATCCTCAAGTAGTTTGCACAGTCTGTTGTATTCATATATCCCCCTGGATTTTTTATTGGACCTGTCATTTCACATATATTTTTCTGTGTTTTATTGTGTTTGGCATTTTGCTTATTCAAATTTATTTGGATTAGGTTTTCTTGCATTGATGGCCTCATGTAGGGTCCTGACTTGCACTGAGTAAACGTGGGTCTCGCTTTGGACACTGGGATATCTTGAGTTTTGTGGTGTCACCACTGGTTGGATTTGTTAAGGTTTTTTATGTGGGCCCTCTGTTGCTACCCAGAAGTTCAGTGTATGGGGTTGGCGTTTGTGTGTAGGATGCAGAGCCTTCCCTAGCGTCCCAATTCCCAAACACAATGATCACATTTCTGCTGGCCCACAATCAGCATTCAGGCTGCAGTCTCGCCTACACCAACAAGGCTGCAATTGTGGGGAGCATTGACTCTCCTCCTAGGAGACTCTATTCTTCCTTTAAGCCTTTGGTTAGCATTCATAGTGGGTGAGCCCTGCAGCTCTGGAGCAATATTTTGGGAAGGAGATTCCCCAGGCTTCCTTCTGATATGGCAGCCTCCAGTGTAATGTTCTCACCAGGTGTCCCATTCAAATCACCAGAGCACTGGCTCCTCTTCCACCCTGTGCTTAGATTGTCTCTGCCCTTTGTTGTCATGATATCTGCTCTGTCATTATAACCTCTCTGCCTTCTTCTCCTTGGGGTTTGTTTTGGGAAAAAGGTGACTCTCTAGTTGCTCTACGTGGAGAGTGTGAGTCTCACTCCTACCAGCCATGAAACAGACTCTTGAAAAAGTCATAATGTTAAGTCAGATATTTTTAAAACTCATACTTGATAATATTATCTTTAAGTGTTTAGAAACCATCTACTTAATGCATAAATGTCAACATTTTAAATTGTGATAATATTTCAAGTAATCATTTCTATGGAGTCATAATTTGTACAACCTAGAGTCATTCAATAACCTTTACATAATCTAACATCTTCAACAAATCTGAGAGAAATAGCATTTATTTTTAATATTAAAAAAATACTGTTACTGGCTGTTAGATTGATAATCCTTTTTAGCAGTCTATCCTAGGGTACCTGATTAAAGGACCTAAAGAAACATGATAATGAAATAACACATTATGAACCTCTATGAGTCTTGGAATGAAAAAAAAAAAAATCAAGTATCTAAAAAGGACATAATTTGGAGCTAACTTATTTAATAATATTGTATCATTACTGTATTTCCTAATATGTGATAATGATTATGAAAAAGCTTGTCTTATTCTTAAAAACACACAATAAATATTTAGGATTTAAAAACAAATAATATATCAATTGTTCATGCAACGAAGAGGTTTAACATAGGCTCAAGAACATGTTCCCAATAGAATTGATATAGGAGGGAAGAAGAGATATTAGGGAATAGATCAACCAAAATTAATGCCCTTAAATCAACCAAAGACTTAGTATATGTCCTTTGACTATTTCAATCCTTGGGAGTAATTTGGGTGAGACAGATTTGTTACTCTCAGCAGATACATGGCAGTTCTAGAAGCTGAACAAAAGAAGTGACCTTGAGGAGTGCCCTGGTGAAGCAGAGGTTAGTCAATCACCTTGGAAGAGGCAAGTGACATAGACCTGGGTTCTAGTTTGAGGCCTGGAGAAAGCAACCAACGTAAACACTAAATAAAAATAAAATAAGGTTTCTTATTCTCCCTCTTTCTTCCTGTCTACCTGCTTACCCACCTCTATTCTGCCTGCACATTTCCTTTTGGAAAGGTGACATTGCTGGAATGAAATAGGAGCAAACATGAAAAACAGTATCACATATCATTATAAAAATTTAGTTGATATTAATGACTCTTTATGAATATTTTTGAGTAATAGTAACGACTGATCAGGAGCACAAGAACTGTATTGATTTTAATGTGTTTTTGGTGTTTATTACAGAAGTATAAATTGAAAATCAATTGCAACCATTTTTTTCAAGTTTGTAGATGGTTTCACTTCTTAGGCTCTGTTCAAGTTGTAATATGGGATTAACAGTATCAGAAATTGACTACTAGTGATCCAAATGGGCATATCATTGTTTGGATATTATATAAAGGTATATTAGGAGAGTCCTTAGTATTTTACAGGTTGTTGTCTGGATTATAGTATTTGAAGGGGAAAATTACATCTGAGCTATATATCCCTTTGAAGCAACAGGTAATAATTTGGGATTTACTGCTGCCTGCTTTTCCCTTTAACTTTATTTTGAATGATGACCTTGCATTAAGAAAGTGAATTAAGTGACTATTATCTCCAAAATTATTAGACTCTTAGCAGAATAGTGTCCACTTGAGATCACTCCTTTTTCCCCCTCAGGTTTCCAAAAAAAATTATGGTCAGTGGCTGGTGTTAGTTCAATAGATAAAACACAAAAGACAATAATGCATCTCATGTATTGAGCCAGCAAGCTTCCTTTTCTGTCATGGATAGAGATTTTATTTCATTTCTGACTACTGACTTACAAATGATTCCTTTTACCCACATAATAGGGCAAAAAGGCACACCCTGGTGATTTAGCACTAAAGTCCACAGTGTGCTGTCCACATGCATACCAAGGACCTGGGTTTCTGACTCAGAGCCAGGAAGAACATCCAGGATGACCAACTATATAAAATAAACAAAACACATCTTCTTCCTCTCTCTTCCTGCCTGCTTGTGCCTGTCTCTGCTATCCTTCATTCCTGCCTGCACCTTTCCTTTATGAAAAAGCCAACGAAAGGAGGATTATCTTAGGTGCTTATTACCAAATATAACCTCAAAATGTATGGAATGCTGAGGCCCACAGCCATCACCTTTCAATGAATAGGGCATCTTAGTTCATGTGCGTTACTTTGAAAATATTCGAGACAAAATATTTAAAAATCTTATTAAAATATGCATTAGTGCATGAATTAGTATTTTTTAAAAGTTTTTTGGTGTGTACATGTGTGTGTTGGAAGTAGAAGGTGAAAGTGAAGGAATGAGAGGGAACTTACTCTTTTTCC
The DNA here is from genome assembly GCA_004363575.1 of Solenodon paradoxus. Lineage (NCBI taxonomy): Eukaryota > Metazoa > Chordata > Mammalia > Eulipotyphla > Solenodontidae > Solenodon > Solenodon paradoxus. Next base: position 129,738 of record RJWH01003206.1, on the reverse strand, counting down.
AAGTTAGGTTTTTGAGGACTCCATTTGTAATTCTGAACACCGCTGCTCTGACTAGTTATTCCAGGTACATGACGATTTGCTGAACTGCAGGCCAGAGTTCCTAGCGCCAGAATACAGTGTAACCATTGAAAAACAAAACCCAAACAGCTAGTGATTAGTCTCATATTTGTTTATACTATGAAACAAGTCACAAGAAGAATGCTTGTCACTTATCATTAGTGATGTGGTATCACCACTGTGAACTGTTTAAAAACTTTATTTCAAGCAGGCTTAGATTTAGAGTTTTTACCTACTCTGCTTAAATTGTCATTGGAGAGTTTATGCATATATACAAAGTTATTGTGGTTATTCTGTGTTTTCTTTGGTTATAATCTGAAGCATATTCAATGGAAAAGGCTAACTTTGAGAAAAATCCATTGATTTTGTTCTGCTAAAACAAATGAAGTTTTATATTTTAAATGACAGAAAGAAAGAGGGAGGCAGGGAGAATGGGCATTTATTATGTTTTCTGTGCTAATCTTCCAATAAGTTTATTAGCAAGACCTAAGTTAAGTTTTCATTTTGTTTATATTGGATCTGAAGGTTTTATGGTTTAATGTCTCAGGTTGTAGAAAATTTTTACAACTATTTATCCCACAGTGCATTTTATGGAATGTTTTCAACTCTTAAGTACCTTTTAATAGATGTGAAAGTTTGGATTTATAATTTAGTTTCTTATTTGTGAAAATAGGCTCCTGGAGTGAGGAGATGGTCAATAATCAAAATGAATCCTTGTTTGGACATATGAACTGGAGTACAGATGACTGAGAGAAGACCTGCATTGTCTGTGAAGATGGGCTGTTCAGTGAACGGTAATCCATCGTTGGTCACGGTGCTGAGAGCATGACTTAATGAAATTGTCTCTGTGGAGGTTCAAATTAGTTATGTTAGTGCTCTGAGAGAAGACAGTTGATAGACAATTTGATGACATTAAAGAATCATTTATTTTTCAGTACAGTCTAGTAAAAATCCTGTTGAAGAAAATTCCTCTAGTGGCTGGCGCTGAAGAAAGGGGAATTAATTTTTCTGTTTTTTATAAATATGGCTACCTACTAATATAATTTACCTTATTCATTGTTAGATTATCAATATGCAGATTTTAGCATGTAGAGTTATACCAATCTCATCACTTAAGTAGAGCTCAAATATGTCATTGTTAGCTGTGTCAATAGTCCTAAAATCTGTCTTTCAAATTTTAGTTCATAGCCAACACTGGAGCCTCAGAGTTTTTTCTTTACTTGATGTAAAAGTCTGTATACAGAGAAATGGTTTGTTTTTAAATTATTTTCCTTTTATGGGGTATAATTTTGTGGATTTCACAAAACATTTCTGAGAGCCTATGAAGTCACGCTATAGCTCTAGTACTAGGTACAACAATGAAACCGATTCCAGACCTAGATCAGGAGCAATGGGTAAGTAACCAAGCTATTGCAGTAGTTTGTAGAAAGTGCTGAGATGGGTGAATACAGGAACACAGAGAAGTATCCAACCAAACTTGCAGGATGGAGGGATTGTGTCTTGGAGAACTAAGGTAGTAGCCATAAGAAATGTGCAGGTGTAGAATGTTTTAGGCCTAATAAATGGAAGGTGAGATGTTCCAGAAGAGTTGAACTTAGCTATATTTGGGATATTGAAAAATATTTGAGAATCAGTATACTTAATACTAAGGGGAGAAGGGCAGTTTTTGATGAAATTAGAGATATTTGTAGTAGAGGCCAGATCTTACATTACACAAGGAGTCTGGAATTCTTAAGAGCATTAGAATCCAGGGAAGGCTTTGAAGAATAGGAAGTCTTATTTGTTATTTAGAAACATCTCTGTGACTGCAATATGAAGAATGGCGAAAATAAAGAAAGTTAGTGAACACATGTACTAGTTAGGAAATTGTTATGATAAATCAGGTGAGATATGGGAGATATGGTAGTGAATGGTGGTTTCAATCATGGTAATGACAAAGAGGATGGAAGTAAACAATAGATTCTAGAGATACTTAGGAGGTAAAGTCAATAGGATCTATTTTGTTATTGATCATATTGGGGAAGAGAGATTGGAAGTGTCTGGGTGATAATCAGATGTTTAACTTTGGCAACTTTGTGGATGGTGTGCTCCTATCTTTGAAATAAGGAATATTGGAGAAAGACTAGTTTTGGGAGAAGATTCCAATTTTGGATGTGTTGATTTTATTATGGAATAAGGTAATCAAGTAAATATGTCTAGGACATAATTAGATTTACATGGCTGCAGCTGAAAAATATTTGGGCATAATTTTTAGAATCATGAGGATGATAATTCACATTATTTGAACAGTTGAAAAACCTATTGGTCATTTGTCATTTCCCCTCACCCTGCCATCCCATTCCCTATTGGTAACTTCAGTTTTGTTGCAAGTGTCCAAGTGTTGGTTTTCTTTCATCTGTTCATTTATGTTGTCTATTCACATTCCTGTTATGAGTGAGGTCATCTGGTATTTATCTGTCCTCTTTTAACTTATTTCATTTAACATAATTCCCTCTAGATCCATCCATGTTGATTCAAATGACAAGATTTCACTAGTTTTCATTTGTTTTTATTTGAGGTGGTAGTTTTAAAGAGGAATAGCTATGAATATGCTATTCCTAGGGTCTAGAAGGATGTGTTTAAAGAAAAAGGGAGAATTAGAATAATCAACATAGTGATATCTTTGCAATGCTGGGAAGCACTAGATAAGAATTAGATATTTGTGTCTGGTTGGAGGGCCACCTCTTTCCTTAGATTAGTGAGCAATGCAGAAAGGATATGTATGGATTCAGTCAAGCTTTGAATGTTTGAAAATAGAAATGAGCACTTGGTTTTTTAAAAAAATGTCTTTTTTCTTTCCAAATTAAAAAAGTGATTCATCTGCTAAATTAAAAGTGAGTTCTTGGATCAGAGTTTAGAAAAGAAGAGATAATGTTTCAAACAACTTCTATTTCAAATGTGTAGGGTGTTTGGGGCATAGTAGGTGCTCAGTAAATATTTACTGACCAGATAAATTGAACAAATTCATTAATGCTGTGAGCAATGTCAGAACTATGTAGGGAAACAAAAAACTTTTAGAGCAGTTGTTGGAGAATCATAACCTTGAACTTATTGAAATAATTTTGCTGTGATCTTTTTGTTTGTTTGTTTCAGGGACATATTTGGAGGAAAGACCTGAAGGGTATTCAGTTATGCCATGAAAATAGCAAAATCTTTTTATTTGGAATGGCAATTAAAGAAAAAAACATTTATGATAACCAATGGAATTTTACACTAAATGTATAATTTATTAATTTTATATATCGTGATTTTTTACATTGTCATTCATTTATGTGTACAAATTTATTATGATAGTTTGTGTAATCAAGGAAGTTTCCATTAAGGTTTTTCAAACTCTCCAATATTTTTAATTAAAAACATCTGAGTTGGTTCAAGTTTAAATGAATGCAATATGTTAACGTATGCTTTTCAGCTTGTATTTTCTTTTAGCTAGAAAGGACTGTGTACTGAAGCTAAGGGATAATGAGTAGGATAATGTACCATTTAATCTGTCTTTTGATACCCAAAACAAAGTGTGTCTAACACACAAACGAAATCTTTGTAGAAAGCTACTAAAGGTTGTAATAAGAATGGGAGACTTAAAAAAGTAAGAGAGAAATCAGATCCTGAAAAGAAGGCAACATAGCATACTTCCAATAACATAATTCCAAGAAAAGCTCTGGTTTTGTGAGTTTTCATTCTCACAGATCTCGATCTTAGTTCGGGCTATTATTTTTCAATGGGGGTCAGGTCACTGCATAAATTTACTCTTTCGTGACAGTTACAAGAGTCAAATTCGTATGTTGCCTCTATTCTTAAAGTACCTTCATATACCTCTAGTCTTTTATGCCTGATAAAATCTGAGTTTTTTTTTTTAAAGAGAAGACTGGAGAGGAGGAGGAAGCATTTTAAGGAATGGAGGAAGAAGCATCATTATTTATCTATTTGTTCATTTTGTGGTTTTACATCTGGATCTCAAACCTGGGCCCTTGGACTATATGTGGTTCACACACTGCATCTCAGCTTCCTGAGAAGCAAGGGCCCGCCCCAGTTGTTTTGTTCTTGCTTTTTTATCTCCATGTGAAATGGACAAGGAGAAATTCAGGTGAAGTGATTTATCCAATATTAATAAACCGGTAAATGATGGGGCTTACATTTGCTACCAGATTTTTGAAATCTACTTTCTGTATTCCGATTAATGTGCAGAATTAGGTAAGTATTTAAAGTCTATTTTTCAGATTTTAAAGTTCTCCAGACCACGTATTTTAGGACAGCTCCCCACTTATCTTTCCGACTAGATGCCGTGCTGGCTGACACGGTCACGTTTGAGAGCGGCATCCAGGGGACCCGCACCGGCAGCTGCTGTCGGTGGCAGCTGAAATGCGTCACTAGGGAGAAAGGCACACACGGTGGAGTCACACGCCGCTCAGAGAGACCAGCGTGTTTCACGTCGTTTCTTCTCTCCATAAATCTGCAGCAAGGAGACTGGGGAACAGAGGATGGAGGGAAAGACAAAACATTGTCACATCTTCTTTTAGGGGCATTTTCAGTGAAAACGATGACTTTGAAAAACATCTTGTAGGGTAAATCTTCATAGCTGCATTTGATCATGGATTTGTTTTATAATCTGTACTTCCACTCACAATTTCACCCCAGACACAATGGAGTTTTTATTTAGAATATTTTCTCTTTGAGTGAATGTGCACCTGTTTAACATCTGGATTTTGAGAAGTTTGTAGTGTAATTTAGGTATTTCCGATAAATTTTTCAGTTTTAAACGTGATATATTAAGTGTGTGGCAATAGCAAATATATATTTCTCTGTGTCCTTCCCCAAAGAGCTAATAATTTCAAGTTGTTGTAGGATAATCAGTTATTTTAAGAAGATCTGTCTTAACAATCATCTTAGCTGACATTACATGAAAACAAGCATTATTTTTATAAATTCCTATGTTGTTGTTCTCTGTTGTATTAATTTTTAAGAAAAGTCTAAGTATCAGTAGAATATATTGGGTAGGAGAATTTGTCTATTGTGAATTTTAACTAGTTTGGAAAGTGAGGACTTTTTCTAAGTTAATACTTCATGTTTTTTAAAGGGAAGGTGCAGCAGGAATGAAGATGAGCAGAGGTAGGCAGGCAGGAAGAGAGAGGAGGAATCAGAACTTCATTTTATTTAGTTGATCATCTTAGTTGTTCCCTCAGGGCTGAGAGTCACAAACCTGGGTCCTCAGCATGTATGTGGACTAGTTACCGTCATCTTATCTGCTAGTCCACCAGGGTGCACTTGCTTAATACATTTGTATCCTTTTTACCTTCTAACTCTGTGCTATGTTCAGTTCCTAATGAATATTCTTTTGGTTTTTATAAGTTATAAACTGAAATAATAAGTATTTTAGCTACACAAGAGCCTTTACCAGTTGTTTGAATATTTTAGTACTGATATTTAGCATATTTTAGTAATTCCTTTAAGGATGAGATGTGGTGTCATCTGATGCTTTTGAATCAATATCTGAAATATCCAGTAGAATGAGCTGTGGAGTGTAGCTGATGGCTGTATTTCATCACTAAAAATAGTTCCTGCTGTGGTAGAAACCATGGAAAAACTGGGCTTTGGTCAGAGGTGGCTGACCAAACCACTGCTCCACCAGGATGTGCTGAAAAAGGATATATTAAGGGTATCCTCAGTCCTACTGTTAGTTCAAAGGGGAAATAGGAAAAAAAAACAACAACAAAACATCCATTCTTCAACATATCTCACTGTCAGCAATTGAAATGTTTTTTTTTTTTTTCCAATTTGTTATGATAAATATGAGGTGACTGTGAATGTCACCACCCATAGGCAGACCTGGTATCAAAGAGGCTCTGATACTTTCTGGAGGAATGCAAGGGTCAGGTTCAGAAGCATGAAGTCTGAGACAATTATAAATCATATTGCACGGTGACTGTAGGGGACATCTAGGGCCACTGCTCTGAGCACAGCTCATTTGGCTGTCCTGAGCCTGGCCCTCCAACCTGATCCTCTCCAGGACTGCTTTAAAAGCTAGGTCTCCCATCTTTTGTCAGAGTGAAGACTGAAAGTTGCTGGCTTCTGCTGAAACAGAAGAGCTAAGGCTCATCTGATGGAGGAATCTGACACTCCCAAAAATACGAGCTCAGAGAGTCACTAGAAGCAGCATCATTGCTGGATTCTGTCAATGGGAGGGTGGTGGTGCTGATTCATGAAGCGAAAGCTCCCAAGTTCAACAAAATTGTTCAGTGTTAGAGGGTCATCCAAAATACATGACAAATGACAAAGCTCCATGAGATGGCAGAGTGTTTAGCAATCCCGTCTTTCTTACTGTAACTGCTTTCCAAGTTCTTAGTGACCCTTCCCAACCTCATAATTTTCTGGCTTCTTCTCAGGTCTTTCTAAACTGAGAATTCTCACTGGAGCTGAGACGCTTTTTCTCATTATGACCATTACTGACCTAACAAGCAGCTACTATTGACCCTGAAGAGCATGTGATTCTGTGGTGTTGATGGTGAGGACATGTTAGAGAACCACGGCTCGTAGGTGATGAGAGGGGGATGGTGTGGCAGGTGGGGAGAAGGGAGGAATGAGTGAGAGGTAAGGTGATTAGACTTCAAGGTCATAAGGTGAGAGCAAGCTTGGTATTCTCCGGCCAGGTCAGTGCCCAGTGCAGGCGGAGCACGGAATGTTCTAGAAGTCATCAGTCCAGCAGATGAGGTGGAACCAAATCCCTGTGAGTCTTGTTGACTGTAAAGGATTTGGAAGTGAAACTGCAAGTTGTAAGAACAGATGTGATTTTAGCTTAATGCGAGGAGAATGGCTTTATAAGGACACTAGACTGAAAGTGTTAAGATCAGATAAGACCTGTTGGAACGCACATTCATCCTCATTCTTTAAGATCTGGTTCGAAAACCACCAGTTTTTCAAAACCTTCCTGGTCCCCACAGGCAGACTCAAAATCTTCCTAAATTTCCTGCATTCCAGTAGGTTGGCTCAGCAGTGAAACTTCTTTCTCTCCCAGTAGATGGTGTGTCCTGGAAGGTCCCCTGGGTCTGGACAGTCCTGTGCTGCCTCTGAGGCCTTTCTGTTCCCAGGAATTTAAGTTCAATATTTATGGATATTTGAAGCTGAGCTGTCAGCATTTCTATTTACACTGCTAGAATCTGTGAGGCTTTTCTCAGAGCCCACAGCCCAGGTGGGTTATTGGCTGGTGAGACGTGGTGTGAGGTGCAAGAAGAAACCTTGAGGCAAGTTAACCTGAACTGCGTGGGATGTGGGTAAAGTCGGCGGAGAAGACCATCGGCTCTGTGCTCAGGCCTGTTGAGGAAGCAGAGTGGAAGGTCCTATAGGCTGTGACCTTGATCAGCCAAGCTTTAGTTTACAGTGGGAGCCCAAGTGGGGACCTCCAGGGTTCCAGACAAGCAGTCAGGCCAGGAGGCATTGGCAAGAGCAGTACAGAACAGTTAGAGTATAGGGCTGACCTGCTTGCTCCCTTGGACCTGACATTCGCTGTGCCTCAGGAATGGAGGACAATGGTCTTTGTGGACCTGGCAGGACCCCTCCAGGCTAGGGGTGGAGTCTAATGCAATGGGACTTTTAAAAAAGGCCTGTGGGGCCCCTGGCACTGTGCACAGCTGGGACTAAATTGCTACTCCAGACAGACAGAAAGACACAGGCAGGACAGGCAGCGAGCCCACCATGCCGCTCTATCTGCCGGGAATGCTGTTGCTGCTCTGGCCTCTGCTGCTGCTGCCGGCCCCCGCCACTGCTGGCTTCAAGCCACTAATTGCTCTGTGAAGACCCTGCCCAAAGGTAGGGCATGGGAGAGTGGGGTGGACCCCGGCCTGACAGGAATGGAGGGAAGGAATCCTATAGGGGTGAGCGACCTGGAAATCGAGCTTCGGATTTGGTAAACTGAGGCTTACCAAAGAGAAGGGACCCAACAAGTTAGACACTGATGACATCATTCATCAACAGAGGGTCCCTCAGTCCCAATATGAGCTAGGTCAAGACGTAGGAGAAAGAATCGCCTCCTCGGGTGTCCTACAGGGAAACTGAGCCCCGAGAAAGGAAAGGAGCTGTCCAAAGTCCCTCATAGTTATGGCTGGAATCTGGGGTTCCTGAGGCTCCAGCACCAGCACTTGCTCCTGGGATAAGAAGGCAGCTGTGAGAACAATTGGGCCACTGCTCCACTGTCCTTATGCTTATCAATCTGATCAGCTGAACAAAATTTTTCTGAGATTCTTCTTTTAATCTTATGGAAATCCCTCCATCTTTACGGCCACACGCCAGCTCTTAAACTGCCTCAGTCCAGTCTAGGATTTAGACCAGATTCAGCCTGGAAGGTCAGGGGTGCAGAGCAGAAGAAACCCGAGGAGCCAGCCAGGCGCCCCAGGACCTGTCCTGGAACCGTCCTGTCTCAGCCTCTGCTCTCCTGCTCCTGACCAGATGTTCTGCCTGAACTGAACCCCAGCCTGTGTTCTCTAGATCTCAGTGACCCAAGGCCCGGTGAGTCTTTGGTGACAGTTCCCTTTCCCTGCTGGGGCAGGAGGTGGTTCTTGCAAGCAGAGTAGCAGAGCTGAGAGATCACTGACACACCCCTACAGCACATCTAGGGAAACTGATGCTCCCAATGTGAGGAACCCAGCCGAATGGGAGTCAAGCTCTGAAAACCCAAGAAGAGGTACATGAGACTTGTCTTCGTGACCAGGAATCCTGCTTCGGAGAGGCTGAACAAAACACTCTCTGGGTGTCCTGTCTCATCTGGCCACTGAAGCTTCATGTCAGGGCGATTTGTGTGGTCTGTTCCCTCTTCACCTCCAGGCAGTGCTGAGAAAGGATTCGGGGTCTCTTTCCTGCACCCAGTCTCTCCCAGTGGCTGCATTTACACTAGCAGGAGCTCTGTCCTGGAGCCAGGACATGCTGAGCTCAGAGGGATATTCCCTGGTGCCCCTGGTGCTCCTGGTCAGGAAAGGAGGAAAAGCCTTTCTTCTAGAGGTTACCCTGACCTCTGGTTCAGACCCACCTCCCTTGGGCTTTGGACTGGGAGAGGAGGGGCTTCTGTATGGAATGGCCATATTCCCCTAAGCAGCACTGGTCTCATTATTACTTAAGAATCCAAGCCAATGTCAAAGTTGAGTCTTCTAGTTAATACCACATTACACTGTTTTCCAAATTCCCTCCCCCCCCTTTTTTTTTTTTTGCAATAAGAAGTGACTGAGGTTTCTAGAGGCTTTTATTTCTCAAACCTGTCAGAGCAACATCCTTTGAATATGGAAACAGTTTAGATAATTCAGAATCTCTTTTTGTTCTTAAGAATCAAAGTGTTCTTTAGTAATCATGAGTGAAATTTAAAAGTAGTCCCTAATATTTTGTAGGGTACTAGTCAGACAGGAAATAGGTTTTCATAGAGTCTCTTACATTAAGTCAAAACCTGTATTCACATTTTTTTTTTTTTTTAAGGAAAGGAACAGGTAGGAATGAAGGCAGATGAGGCAGACAGGCAGGATGAAGGAGAAAGTACTTTATATTTTACTTAGCTCATCTTCTCTTTTCACCTCCATCTCAGAACAAGACCAGCATCCATGAGCTGTTCATAGACTGTGCCAGCAGAAATGACTGACCAAAGGGCACAACTGTATTAGCTTACTTTTCCTGCTGTGTTATGTTATCACAAGTTTAGTTACTTAAAACAATAGATTTGTCATCTAGAATTCTGTAGATCAGAGATCACATGGCAACATTTGAGGTCTTAGCAAGACTGTTTTCCTTTACAAAGAATCTAGGGGAGAATCATGCCTTTCCTTTTTGAACACAAGACCTTTTCCCCCCATTTACTATCTTTCTCTCTTTCTCTCCAACTTTCTTTTTTTTCCTTCCTTCCTTCTTTCTTTCTTTCCTTATTAAAAGAAAGGCTCAGATAGGAATAAGGGTGAGTAGGTAGGCAGGAAGGAGTTTGAGGAGGAAGTACAGTGTTTTTATTTCAGTCGTTCATCCTGAATGTTTTCCCTGAACTTGTACACAATCCTGAGACCTCAGGATTTATGTGTGGTCATTGCTTCAGCTGGAGGTGGTTGGACAAATCATTACTTGATCTCTTCTGTCCCCCTGTCCACTTTCAGGGGCTTTGTGATGACAGTGGATCATAGGAATAATCCGGGATAATGCTCTGGAGGTCTGTAATTAACCACACCCTTAGGGTCCTTTGACATGTAAAATAACATTCTTACGAGTTGGAGGATTAGACAGGAAAATCTGGGGTGGGGAGTTGGGTGTTACTTTCTCCATCACCCCTTTTGGAACTTTCTTTGGAGGAATATGCATGAAAAATCCAAGTACAGAAGGAAGGAACACTGCATGTTTATATTAGAATTCCGGTGCTATCAAGGACACCATTGGGGTTAAGCCATTGTCAAATATGGATTCACATCTTAAGCATATTTTTTCTTTTACTCCAATACTGCTGAAATATCTCACTTTGACTCAAAGAGTGATTTTCCACACTATTTCCTAGTGCATGAGAATCAAGGGATGGAATGAAATTCTGGCACTTTTTCAAACCAAAGACTTAATCACTTTTAGACTTGACCAAATCCATGAATCCTGACATGTTTCTTTATGGTCCAGAATCTACAAGAAGGAAGATTATGAGGTACATGAGATAATGTGGATTTTGTGGTGAAAATGCTGCCTCAGAGGGAGACACAGAGCCTCAGGTTTCCCACCTAAACAATGGGTATAAAAGCAACCTCTGTTGCCCCCTGGTGGATCAGGTACTAAGTCTGTGGCTGCAGTGTGGACAATATAAATCTCAAGGTCTGCGAACAACCAAAATAAATAAACAATAAAAGTGTTTCTTCCTCCTCTTTCCTCCTGTCTTCTGTTCTTGTTGTCTTCTCTGCCTTTCTTCTAACCTTCAAAGGCTTCTTTCTATTCTCCTTCCTTCTTCTATAAACAAACAAACAAACAAAAAGCAACAAGTCTCTGCACCCATGATTTGGCAAGGTTGGTGTTGGTCCCCTGTGATCTCTAAAGTGTTAATTAAAGTAGGGTACTACATATTTTCACAGTTGAATATCTCCAGGCATCAGGAAAACACTTAGAGCATAGGTTTCTATTTACAAAGGAAGTTGAACAGAGGCATCATTCCTTTTCCAGATAGGGCTTCTTCTGTCCTATGCTTCCCTACTGTGGAACTGATTTTGAATCTATTTTGCCCCCTACAAGTTGAGTAAACAACTTTTTTAGATTATCTTTAATTTCCAGTTCCATATTAGGAAAGGAAAGACCCTGGTTAATACCTCATGCTCAAGGATTTCATTGCCTTTTAGGACTTGGTGCGTATGATTGTGTGTGTGTGTGTGTGTGTGTGTGTGTGTGTGTGTGTGTGTGTGTGTTGTATGTAGAGAAGGAGGATTGTATTATTGTGTGTGCTGAATGTTGGGACATAAATAGAAATGACTTCTAGTCTAGCCAGTCCTGCCTTTTGGACTTGCTCTTTGTGCTTGTGAGAATTAATGCAAGATTAGAGGGAAATAAATAAGATCTAAGAGATGAGAGCAAAAATGTAGTATTTATTACATACATAGGACAGGGAATTTGCCTATTTGCCTAAGTAGTCCAAGCCACTTAATATATGGTAGAATCTTTAAAAAGTTTGACGAAAGAAAAAGTCCATGTGAATTGATAGAGAGTGGGCACCAGGTCACAATCTCTGCCTGTAAGAACCAGAACCTCTCACAAAGTGGAAGTGCAGTAAACACGCATTAGACCAAATTGCAGCCCTCGTTCTGCATTCAACTACTTCAAGGTGCATTGAGCCATTAGATACAACAGATCAGATGAGGAGAGAATGAAGGGAGTTGTTTTCATGCCTTGGACTGGCAGAGAGTGACCAGCTCAGCACCAATGTGCCTGGTCTCAGACTAAGGAACTGCCGCGGTCCAGCCGCAGCAGGATCCAGGGGTCCCGAAGGTGGATAAGGCGTCGGCGAGTGGGAGACAGAGACTCGGACTCGGAGGCAGAGTGAATCTTTGTTCCGTCTTTATTACAAGCAAGCAGGTTTTTTATACTTTCTTTTTGCAGCTTTTAGTCTTAAGATTACGTAAACCGAAAGCACAGACCCGCATAGTGTTTTTGTTTCTTAAGTAAACGAGTTACCTGCCCTTTTGATAGGATCTTGCTTAAGGCAAGGTGTGAGACAAAAGAGAATTCCACAGTCTTGTGAAAGGTTAGAAAGTTATTTATCAAATTCCTAAATGCATACCAAGCTGAATTGAAACTGGCAGGCCCTTTTGAAATCTAGCAAGTTCTTGCTGCCCAGTTTTTGTGTTGGTCCTATTTTTATGAACCTTTATAAGTTGTTCTAATAGTTTTACTTTTGGTCCCCTATTGTGCATTCTGATTCCATTTTCGTCATAGGCACCTGTACATGGTAATGGGGGAGCAGGCAGTGGTCCTGCATTATTTTTTCCTCTTGGTGGGTACCATAACTTTCCTTTAATCTTATAAGCTATTGTAAGGTGAGGACAATGCTGTGGGAGGGAATCGGAATAGTTTTACTTTGTTTTTAGATATAACCTACATCGTTAATGGGCCAACTGTGTAAATGAATGGAGGCTGAAATAATTTCCCTTGCTATAGTTGATTTATTATATCTCCCACAGAGGCAGTTGGGGATATTTTCTGAGTCAATTTCTTGGGTAATTTATAAGTATATTGTTAGCCTTGCATAGAGGCAATGGCATAGGTGAGTTTAGTTATTTTTAGTATCATTTTGCCTTGTTGTAATAGTCCCATTTCTCAGAGAAATTCCCAGTCCCTCTCCCAGTAGGGAATTTGTTATTTTCATTATTATTTAAAATTAATCCCGCATATATGAATAAACCAATACAGCAAATCATGATTCCACAAATCATGATTCCCAGGAAAGCTCGGTCAGAGGCACCATGTCCTGTTCCATGAAGAAGTCCTCTTTGAAGCCCCTTTTCTTTTCAGCTATTGACTTTGTCATTTAGCCAGGTTGGACATGGACCTGGCAAGGAACTGTCCCCAACTGGAGGACACATAATGTGGTGTGTCGCCTGGATGCATCATTGACCAGAAAAGGGATGTTAGTGTTGGAACAATTGATGACAATTGAATAGGGACTGTAGACTAGTTTGTTGTACAGCGGTGTTAATGTCCTTGTTCTGATCATTACACTCTGGGTGCGCAGATTGTTAATATTTGGAAAATGGGTTGTGAGGACATTGTTCTTTTACTTCCAAGTTTTTTATAAGCCTGAAGTTTCTTCAAAATAAAAAGTTTAAACATAACATTCATTTAAAAATATCATGTCAGTACAGATAAAAGAACATTGAGTGAAACTTTGGGTCTGGAGTTGTGATGCTGCTCTGCTTCCAATGGATGTTGGACTCAAATTCCTCCCCTGTAGCAGGAGAAGGTTAAATGCCATTTTCTAAAACACTGTTTTTTTATAATCCAGTATAATTTGCCTGTAACTGTTTGTATCCTTCTGAGTTGGTATAAATACAATAAACCTAAAAAGAATGTTCTAAGGAATATTTATGATGAACATACACCACAAAAAATCAACATAGATGATTTTGCAAGGAATTGGGGAAGGAGAATAATAATCACTGTTTCTAAGTATTTTCTAGACTCAGCTACCTTCTAATAAAAGCAGATGACATCGAGGCTTTGAATGGCTTCCAATAAGGTCTTCTCTTATGCAGTTCTGGCTACAAATAAGAAGTTTTGTATATATTCATAAAAAAAAACTTTGCCACTTTTAATTTCTTTTCTTCTGGGCTTCTTTTTTTTTTTTGGCAGTTATCAATTTATGTAAGTTTGTCAGTCGTGCCTGTGAGCACATTTGTGTGAAAGATATAGATGGAGTCTATCATCGTGGCTGTTTACTGGGTTACCTTCTGTATAAAGATAAAAGAACATGTTCAGGTGAGGTCCGCTCACACATTCTGTCATGCTTGGCTCTCTCTATTGCCGTGAAGCCAACCTGTCATGCACCAGGAGTCAAAATTTTTTAGACATTTATTTATTTTACTTACTTGTTCTTCTTGTATTTTCATACACCACCCTCCCATCCCTAGGACATGAACTCAGGACATTAGTGTGTATGTGGATGGTGACCAGCTGCTACTCCACCAAAGTACACCAGTCTGTTGTTATAAATCCCACCAAAAATGTTTTTGAGAGAAACTCTTAGAACACCTTGAAAATTTAGAAATCTGTTAATTTGACTTACTCATAGATAATGGAATTGAAACCAAATCAGGGAAAAGACCTCTCCAGATCTGTTAATGTAGGAGCCAAGTCTGGGAGGCTGGTTCCCAATCTCCAGTCTACTAGCCTTCCTTTGTGCCAAGATGCCCTCATTTCATTAGCCATCTGTGTGTGTATACATGCGTGTGTATGTGTAGTACAGTGTGGCCTGTATATTGACCATGGTTCATATGTGTTCACATTTATCCTTTCATCTTTTGATAGTGTATGATAACTGTCATCTTCCCATGAATGGATGCGAGCAGATCTGTGTAAATGACTCGCCGGACTCCTATCGTTGTGAGTGCTACGAGGGTTATTATCTGAATATAGACCTGAAAACTTGTTCAAGTAAGTGAGGGCCAAGGCTCTACTATCTTCTTCCCTCTCTCTCTCATGTGGAGGTATAGGTCATATTGACTGGGAATTTGATCTCTTTTCCCCTCTTTATAGTAGACATTTTTCATATCATACGAGGAAAATAAGAAATGGCCCATGTGTATGTGACGGGCCCCATGTGTGAGCTGTCCATTTCTTTCTTGATACCCAGCCCAACACTGCTTTCCACATTCTAGAGACAATTTAGTATATTAAAATCATCCAAGAGTCCACAAGATTTATTTACAAAGGGAACAGCTGTAACTTCATAACTGAGAAACCTGACAGACACTTTAATCAAGCAATCTATGTTAACACCAGACATAAATATGACATGTATCTCCTCACAAATATTGAGGATACAATTTGAGAATTTTTGTGATCTTCTTGCTAAAGATTCAAAATCACAAGGAAGCATTAGACAAATTCTAAACAAGAGAGATCCTACCAAATAATTTTCTAGCACTTTTCAAAAGTGTCAATTTTTGAAAGGCAAATAAAGACTAAGGAAATATCCCCAATTGGAGAGATTAAGGATACACAATAACTTCATGTAATGTGTCATCTGGATTAGATTCTTGACTCAAAAAGATGTTAGTTGGAATATTAGACAAAACTGGAATAAGGCTGGTATATCAGTTCATAATATTATACAACATTAATGCTCTGATTTGATCATTATTTTCTGTCTACAGAAGATGTTAACATTTAGGGAAATGGGTTACTTTTGTACTGTTTTTGGAACTTTTTCATAAGGTTGAAAGGACTTCAAAATAACACATTTAAACATAAAATTAATTTAAAAATATCCCCTTAGTTCATAGACAAGTATATTGAATGAAAAGCTGGGTTTTGATTTCTGATACTGGTCTGTTTCAATGAACTCTTTTGGCATCATATATCCTCATTTATATCAGGAGAGGTTTAAATGACAATTTCTACAAATTCTATGTTTTTTTAATCTAGTGTAATTTGCCATACAACTGTTGGTATTCTCCTGAGTTGTTATAATTACAATAAACCTAAAAGGAATGAGATAAAAATATTTATGAAGTATGTAGGTTATTAAAACCCAATATAGATGCTTGTGACAAGGACGTGGGAAAAGCAGAATAGTAATTGTTGTGTAAGATTTTGATGAAATATGCTAACTTCTAGTAGGAGCAAATGGTATTTATGGCTTTCAATAGTTTCTAAAAAGGTCATCTCCTATGTAGTACTGGCAGCAAATAAGACATTTTCTGTATATGAGTAAAAAAGATTTTCCCACTTATAATTTCTCCTGAACTTTTATCAATTTCTTATGAGTTTTCTAACAAAACAATGCTAACATAACATTACTTAATGCCCTGATGTACTCAGGTGGACAATGTACAAACAAGCCTCCACTTAAGATGGTTCACTTGTGAACTTTTTATATTATGGTAATGTGAGAGCCATAGATATACATTCAAAGGTCCTTACTTTGAATTTTGATCTACTCCCAGGCTTGTGATATGGGGTGACATATATTCCCAGATGCTGGGAGGCAGCAGCAGCCATAGCTCTGGGTCAGCCACAGGTTCATGAGGGTCAGCTCATATCTGCAGACTGTTTTCACTTTCAGTGGAGTATTCAATAAGGTACATGACAGAGCCAACACTTTATTATCAAATGGACTTTGTGGTAAATATTTTAAAAGCCCTGATTTTGGCTAATGTAAGGGTTCTGAGCATGTTTAAGATATGCTAGGATAAATATGATGTTTGGAAAGTTAGGTATATTAATGTATTTGTGACATGATATTTATGTTAAGATGAGCAAGATTATTACATCAGTCCTCAAACCTGAGATGCTACTCTTACTTGTATTAGGCAACTTCAGGGGCTGTGATATCAAATAGGAATAGATGCCTCACTGATTTACAGAAAGAAACTGGAGTCAGCATGATTGTTCTCCTAAGTACTTTGCTTTAATGTCAACACAGTTGAATTTTTAGATCTAATGATTTAATGGGTGAGACTAGAATTATCAGTCCAAGTCAATCAATAGAAGAATAACCTTTTCAGGAAATCAGGAATTCTCTAGTTTCAAACCTTGTAAATTTTCACCAAAGAGGACTGTTTCCATTTTTCATTTAATAGAAATTATATCACAAGAAGATTACTTGCCTTATATCTGCATTCTTGGCTATCTCCTCTACCAGCCATATTTATAAAAAAATCTATTTTATATCATGAAAAATTAGACAAACACAAAAATACAGAGCAAGTACGCTCATATATTCATCACCTGTCTTTGAAATTTGTATCCTTTCCCCTAGCATTGCTCAATATAATTTTTTCCGTGTCATTACCACTCCAATTTTGTCCAATTTCTGTTATTTCTTCTTTCCTCTTTCTTGTTGGAAAATGTATTTACTTAATTATGACAATGGAAATATTGAATTGTAGAATAATTGTTTGCTGTATCTTCTCTTTTTTTCCATGCTCATGTCTATTGCCTTAGAAGATGAGCTAGAAATTTGCTCCCCAGAAGACAACTGAGGAAGAAGTGCCACACTGGATTCCAGGATAAGGTCAGTACATATCTGAAAAAACTTGACAGGAAACATATCCTTTCTGGAAAGATTCTGCTTCTGCTCGAGGCCAGCCTAGGTCTACAATTGAGCCAAATGTTTTTGGATTTTCCACAGGGTAAACATCCTATTTCATAATTTTAAGACTAACATTAGTAATCAACAGTTTCCACTTTTTAGAGTCCTTTTAGAATTTTTTTAGTAGGCTGCTTCACTCATTAATATTTATATGTAAAATCTTCCTATTTCTTTCCTGAGTGTTTTTCCATAGCAATATATGCTCCAGGTTGAGCTGTTGTTAACAGATGTAGCTCTGATGCTATGACTCCTTGGTCTGGCTGCTTAGTTTAAAATCTGTACGTGAGTTAGCTGACGAATGACCTGAGAGGTCAGATGACACAGCATTGTCACTCTGGCTGATCAATGGTCAAAAAACAGATTTCAAATTGTACCATGGTGCACTTCCAATTCACTTCTTTAGTCAACGTAGTGATTCAGGACAAGTATTTTTTCTTAGTACAGCTCATATTAACAACACCGTGTCTAGGAACCTTAGAGGAAGTTGTTCAAGTGTGACAGATGCCTTAGGAGTATTCAATCTCAAGGGGAAGGAGGGGAATAGAAAGTTTTAAAGAAATCAATTTCCAAACCTTCAAGTCTTTACATTGATCTGCCTAAGATGCTACTCAGGGTTAGCTGCATGCTTTTCCCACTTCTCACTTCAGTATATCCTAGTCTATCTTTACATAAGAAAGTAGTCTGAAACTTCATTAGGTGCATTTCCTGGAAAAGTAGAATTTCCTGAGAGCCAAACAAAGGGACAGGTTAACAATTTTTAAAATCAGGATTTCAATACACCTTTTCTTTATAGTCATTGCATTAAGAAATAAACTTCCAGTTCGAATTTCCTTTTTATTTTAATAATTTTATGTCAAAATCTTTCATGAATTTGTTGTTTGGACCAATTATATGCTCACAATAGTTATAATGATAACTCAGATGATTTGACCAAAAAAAAGGAAATTTTGGTCCAAATAAAATTAATATAAAGGTAATTTCAATATATATATGTCTATTTGCTGGTTGCAGAGAAGTTCAGCACAGTGATAGAGAATAGATTTCTAAGGCTGAAAGTCTAATATAATTCTGTGGAGGAAGTACAAAGGAAAAACATGCTTTCATTTCAAATAATGATAGTATGAAGTCAGTATATTACTATTACATGGGATTCAATTGAAAAATGGATTATATATCAACTTCAAAAGTCAATATTTATCAAATAGAAGACATTACATTATTCTATAACTAAAACATGATACATATTAAATGTTTTCATGTAATTTAATTATGGACATAATTTGTCATTATTTTAAGGGACAGGAGAAAAAAATAATTGAAGACCACTGCTTTTTATCATGCTCACTAAAGAAGAGAATTCCTGAATTTTAGATTAAATTACTCTTTTACTTAAAAAACAATTTCACTTTTTCTTTATTTACAGAATATAATTATCTTCCTTTCCTGTATTGGAGTGTTTGAAAATGTATTTACAGTTTCTAATGTGTAAAAATAAATGGTGTTGGCCTTAGCTACTAGTCACTCAGCATCCGGAATACTTGCAAACAAATGACCATGGAGAAATAAATCATTAAATTGCTCAAAAATTTTACCAGGAAATATGGAGAACTGGTTTATTTAATATTCATTCGTTTACTCCAATCTTCCTGTTAATACTTTGCCATCACAAATGTTTGCTGTTATTAGATAAAGTAGTATGAAGATCATTTTTCTAAGTAAATAAATATGCAGAGAGATTCTTATTAAGAGCAAAGTTTATGTCTCTAAGCTATGACTGTGAAATGATTAATGGGAAGCAAAGTGAAAAATTTAATATTTCTTTACTTCCTATTTGTGCCATTCAAGTTTTATGTGTTTATATTTGTAAGATAATCATATTTGCAATGGTAACTTTTTAATCTATCTTTTTCTTGGTGGTATTTAAGCTATAAATGAGTTTTAGTACTCAAAGTTTAAATCGTACAAAATGTGTAACATAAAAGTTTCATATAATTACAATGAGATAAATATAATTTAAAATTATTTCACTTTTTTGCTTTTTTCCCTAAAGTGTTATTGAGTCTGTGATTAGTGGATTATAATACACACTTAAAATAATTGAAACAAATCAGGTGAACATTATGTGCCATTTTAGTTGATTCTCATGTGAAAAACATACAACTGAAGAGCTTAGTTTGTGAACTGAGATTGTTATAAAATTTTCTGAAAGACAAAAATATCTCAAACTTACTATGCTGTTTTCTTTTATAATCCTGTCAGTAAAAATATATTTAAAATTGCCCTAACAAGTAATAAAACCTAAGGTTGTCTTTCTAAATCTCAGTTATAAACCTAACCTTTTTTCACTAATACTTATGATTTCTTTAGCTTTAAAGCTTATAATTGTTTGAAGAAAATAGTCTTTTAAATTGTATACTACTCAATTATTTGTTTTGTTTTGTATTATCTTCAGTATAATAAAAAAAGTTACCATTACATATTATCGTAATGCCTTTTGTTAGTAACTCTTATAGTAATATGTTGTATAACATATTCCACGAAACTAAATTATCTATATTTTGAATATATGATAGTTTATTGTTAATGGACAGAATTCTGTGATTCTTCCAATAATTTAGTCTCAAAATCTTGAGATTAAAAATGTAAGTACAGGTTACATAAAAAGCTGTTAAACAAGAATGTTGTGGGAGAGGGAATAAAAAAGTGATCATATTAGATAAAATAATGAACTTGGTTAATATATGTCCTGGAAAAGCAGAGCAAATATTGCCTACAGATGTGAGCCCATAAACAGTCAAAAGATAAAAACTTTAATGGGAAGAAACAAAAACTAAATACATCAAGTCAGTGTATGTTATATAGAACATATATTGCTTCTCAACCTTTTTGAAAGGACATGATTTAGAGCAGTATTGTTTTCCAAACATATTTGCTCAGAGAATCTGTAATATATATATATAAATGTATCACTAAGAAATGGGTCTCTAGAAGGAATCAATGCAATTGTATGAGCAAGAACCAGGCAAATATTTAAAAAATGATCAATTATCAAGAGTGTAATTATCAGCAACTAGCTTCAACAAATCATATTTTTAAACTGTTGATTGGAATCCTCTGACTTAGATAATGCTCATTTGTTTCATGAGTCTAGGATATGGCGACCACATAGGTGCCAACATATCTCAGGAATTTCTCATGGAGTGATGTAAAAACAGATGCACATTCATTTAAAAACAAGTCTATTATCAGAATGGATGAGGGTTAAGTTTCTCTGCCAGGCAGATCTGTGCCTTGTTCAGCTCATCTGAAGAAGAAATGGACTCATACAGCTGAGGATGGTGTGTTGCCAAGGGTGCCTTCTCCCCTTCTACTCTCTGGGATGGTTCCTCCTTGCTATCCAACCATTGGGGGGTTTTTCCTCAGTTTCACTGTCAGATTGCAAGGACTTTAAGGCAAGTGAAATCAGGTTGTATAAAGACCAAACCAAGATTGGAATGATTTCCTCATTTTGATGCCCCTTTCTCAGTTCAGACACTAGCTGTTTCCATTGTTTCAAATCTAATGTTTCTTGAGCGGGAAGCCAATATCAATGCTCATGCACAGTGGTAAACAGTTGCTCAAATGTCTCCTGTTTCACTTTTACTCTGGAAGCATGCGGCAGAGAGAGTGAAGCACTGTGAAATATTCTGCATGTTTTGAGCTCTTTTACACTATTGTTACCCTGATTATAAAGTCCCAGAAAGTCAGTCAACTTAACTCTCTCCTGGGAAGTTTTCCCTCCCTAATAGGTCCCTGTTCAAGCACCAGCTGCTGCCATTTGCTTCCTGGAACAGGGTAGAGGAGGGGGTATCACAGGGGATTAAGAAACTCAGAGAGTGATGGAAAGGTGGAGTCAGTAAGCCAACAGTCTTGTGGACTTAGAGCCCTGAATACTCTGCCTTCCACCTGTTTATTAAGTTCATATACAGAATTGCTTCAAGCAACTTATGCAAACAATTTTATCTTTACATTGGATTTGTTTATGCAGCCTTTTGTTTTCTAACTAAATAACTGTATCTGTCTTATTTTGGGAACACCGCCCCAATGCTTTCCCATGGTGGCCTTCACCTGGTGCTCTGGGTCTAGTGTTGTTTGATGTTCTGCCAACTCTCATTTCATCCTTGCTCACTTTCTGCCCACAACAGACTATACAATCCCATCATCCCACTTCTGTATTTTTACCAAAAAAACAGAAAAAAAAATCCCTAATTTGCAGAGATATATGCACCCTCATATTTATTGCAGCAATATTTCCAACAGACAAGAACTGGAAACTAGCTAAGTACCCACTGTCAGAGAATAGGTAAAGGAGATACAGTATATATCTACAATGGAATACCACACAACCCTAAAGAAGATGAAATCTTCTCGTTTGTGACAACATGGTTCAAACTAGAGAGGATTGTGCTAGGTGAGATAAAAGATAAACAGGATGATCTCATTTACATGTGGAATATAAAGAAACAAAAAAACAAAACATGCAAGCAAAAAAAATCAACCCTTAGACATTGACAATAGAACTAAGGTTACCAGCAGGAATGGAGGGGGCTGAAGAATAAGAGTGGTGGAGTCGAACGCACATTGGTAGAGGACTTTTGTTAATTTGGTGGTGAGCGTGTTGTGTTGATATATATTTGGTGAATGGTGAACCTGCACATATGGATATACATTATTTTGTATATCAAAATTACATTAACAAATATAAAAAAGTAAAAAGAAAGATGGGAATAAAAGCTGGCTCCAGAACCCGTCTTTAATAAGGCAAGGGAGTAAAAACTGAAAATGCTATCACTGGGAATGCAAATTAGGGCAAACATTCTCAAGGGTAATTTGTCTAAACACATGAAGAACATTTATTCTATTGCATATATATACCACATTTTCTTTATCATCCGACAATGGGCACCTAGGTAGTTTTCAAATCTTGGCTGCTGCACATCATGCTGCATTAAACATTGGGGTAATATATCTCTGCAAATGAGTCTTTTTTGGTAAAACCTAGAAGTGGAGTCATGGAATCTTATGGCCTTCATCTTTTTACACCAGATTAGGTGAAGGTAGCCCTTTTTCACTCCCGGAGTCCAACTTCACACATGTTGCTGGGGCCTGTCTCCTCTCTTGGTTTCAGGGACTGTATTATTAGTTTAATTTCTATCTTTTCAGGTTCTTTTCTTCCTCCATGTTCTCCCTCATCAATGACTTTCCTGTTGCATATCTAATGGATGGCTTCTTTGGTTCTTATCAGAGTTCGACCTTACCTTTGTTCTTGACACACTTTTCCAGATAAGAAAACAATTGTTCAAATCGTTGCTACATTTCATCATAAATGCTTTCCCTGTTTCCTCTCTGGCAAATCCTCAGTCTCATAAGGTCCTTCTTGTTTCTAACTGTTGGAGTGCTCACTTGTCATTCCACATGCTCTCTAACGATTCTTACATTCCCAGGGCTTTAAATGTCATCTGTGTGGTGATGACTCCTGAATTTATGTCTCCAGCCCCGTCCTGATGCTTCAGACTTGGAAATCTCCAGAAGAATCTTTTGCAGGCGTCTCATACATAGGCTTATCTTAAATAAGATAATATATGCTAAGTTCTTGAATAGACCACACAGAACAATCACAAGCAAAGAAATTGAAGAGGTAATTAAAATCTCCCTAAAAAAATAAAATCCCAGTGTAAGATATCCTCTCCAATGAGATTCACCAAACCTTCAGACGAATGAATACCTATTCTACTCAAATTGTCCCAAAATGTGAGAATAGGGGACACCCCAAACACTGTCTATGAGGCCATCATCACACTGATAAAGAAAACTGACAAAGACATCATCAAGAAAGAAAAAATTACAGATCAATACTTCTAATGAACATAGATGAATATGTCCAATAGACCTGTTTTAAGCAGGGCTTTTTTTTTGCACTTTAAAGAGAGTCTTATGGTATTTTTTGTAGAACTGGTTTTGTGGTGATAAATTCTTTTAACTATTGTTTATTAGAAAAGCTTTTTGTTTTCCTTTCCTTTCTGAATGATAATCTCAGAGAGTGTAGTATCCCAGGTTGAAAATCCTTTTCTTTCAGTCTTTTGACTATATTATGCCATAACCACCTGGCCTGCCGAGTTTCAGTTGAGAAATCCATTGACCATCACATGGGGACTCTTTTGTATGTGACTTGTTTTTCCCTGGATTCTTTTGAGATTTTTTTCTTTAACTTGTATTTTTGACATTTTAATGACAATGTGACTTGGTTTTGGTCTTCTTGGGTTTCTTTTACTAGTGATTGTTGGAGCTTCCTGTGTCTGGAGGCTGGTGTCATTCTTCAGGTTAGGTAAGTTCTCAGCTATTATTTCTTCAAATACAATTTCTGCCTCCTTTTCTCTCTCTTCCTCTTCTGGGATCCCAATAATGTAAATGTTGTTTCTTTTGATGTTATCCCATATTTTTTATTGCTGTCTTTATTTCTTTGCATCCTTTTATCTCTTTGCTAGTTTGCTTGAGTGAATTCTTCCCCCTTATCTTCTAGATCACTGATTCTATCAGAGACTTCACTCATCCTATCCTTGAGTCCATCTATTGACTTTTTTCAGTCAGTTATTGTGCTCTTTATTTTCTTTGACATCTGTTTTAAGCTGCTTCATTTCTTCTTTCTTTTTTTTTTTTTGTTCACTTTCTCTTCCTCTATTGTTTTCTTGATTTCCATGAGTATTTTAGTACTGTTGCCCTCAATTCATCCTTTTCAGGAAATCAGAAATTACACAGGTTTAAACCTTGAAATAGTTTCACCACACGAAGAGGACTGTTTTCATTTAATAGAAATTATATCACAAGAAGATTACTTGCCTTATATCTGCATTCTTGGCTACCTCCTCTACCAGCCACCTTTATAAAAAATCTAATTTATGTCATGGAAATGTCATACAAACACAAATATACAGAATATACTCTCATATATTCATCATCCATCTTTGACATTTGCAACCTTTCCCCTAATATTTCCCAATATAATTTCTTCTGAGATATTACCACTCCAATTTTGTCCACTTTCTGTTATTTCTTCTTTCCTCTTACTTGTTGGATATACATTTATTTAATTTTCAACAATGGAAGAATTGATTGCAGAAGAACTTGTTTGCTGTGTCTTCTAATTTTTTGTACTCTGTTATAGTCTTTGAATATGAGCTAGAACTAGGCTCCCAAGAAGATGCCTGAGGAAGCAGTGGCAGACAGGATTCCACGATAAGGTCAGTACATATCTGCAGAGACAGGACAGGAAGCATAGCCTTTGTTAAGGTTCTGCTTCTGCTGGAAGCCAACCTAGGTACTACAACTGAGTGATACATTTTTGGATGTTCCACCAAATACCCTATTTCACAAAGTTTTAAGATTAACATTAGTAATCAACAACTTCTATTTTTTAAATTTAGAGATCCTTTAAAATGTTTTTAATAGGCTGTCATTCATTAATATTTATATGTAAAATCTTCCTATTTCTTTCCTGAGTGCTTTTCCACAGCAATATATGCTCCTAGTTGAGTTGTTGTTAACAGATGTAGCTCTGATGCTATGACTCCTTGGTATGGCTGCTTAGTTTAAAATCTGTAGGTGAGTTAGCTGATGAATGACCTGTGAGAGGTCAGATGACACAGCATTGTCACCCTGGCTGGTCAATGGTCAAAAAAAAAGATTTCAAATTGTACCATGGTGCACTCTCAGAAACCTTCCAATTTGGTTCTTTAGTCAACGTAGTGATTCAGGACAAGTATTTTTTTTTTTTTTTTTTAGTAAAGCTCATATCAACAACACCATGTCTAGGGAACTTAGAGGAAGTTATTCAAGTGTGACAGATGCCCTAGGAGTATTCAATCTCAAGGGGAAGGAGGGCAATAGAAAGTTTTAAAGAAATCAATTGCCAAATCCTTCAGGTTCTTACATTAATCTGCCTAAGATGCTACTTGGGGTCAGCTACATGCTTTTCACACTTCTCACTTCAGTATAACCCTGTCCTCTCGCTTTGCATAAGAAAGGGATACCTCCCACTTAGTCTGAAACTTCATAGGTGAATTTCCCGGAAAAGTAAAATTTCCTTAGTGCCAAACAAAGAGACAGGGCAACAATTTTTAAAATGAGGGTTTCAATACACTGTTTCCTTATATCAATTGCATTAAGAAATAAATTTCCAGTTCAAATTTCTTTTATATTTTTAATAATTTTATGTCAAAATCTTTCATGTATTTGTTGTTTGGACCAATTATATGCCCATGGTTGTTATATTTTAAATGAAGCCAGATGATTTTATAAAAAAAAATAAAATAAAAAGGAAATTTTGGTCCAAAGAAAATTGAAGGTAATTTAAATATAATTGTCTATTTTTGGGTTATATAAATTTACTTCAGCAAAGTTTAATAGAGTGATTGAGAAAAGATTTCCAAAGTTCAAAGTAGGATACAATTCTTTGGAGGAAGTACAAAGGAAAAACAAATGCCTTCATTTTAAATAATGATGGTATGAACTCAGTGTATTACTAGTACATGAGATTCAAATGAAAGACTGATTTAAATTTCATTTTCAAAAGTCAATATTTATCAAATATAAGACATTACATATTCCATAGTTAAAACTTATGATACAAATTAAATGTTTTCATGTAATTTAAATGTGGGCATAACTTATTTGTTATTATTTTAGGGGACACAAGAAAAAATGATTAAAGACAACTGCTTTTTATCCTGCTCAGAATTCCTGATTTTTAGATTAA
Source organism: Solenodon paradoxus (assembly GCA_004363575.1). Taxonomy (NCBI): domain Eukaryota; kingdom Metazoa; phylum Chordata; class Mammalia; order Eulipotyphla; family Solenodontidae; genus Solenodon; species Solenodon paradoxus. Next base: position 103,567 of record RJWH01003206.1, on the reverse strand, counting down.
ATTTAACTTTTGATTGGAAAACAATTTTCATTTTTTCTTTATTTACGGAATATAATTACTTTCCTTTTCCTTTATTGGAGTGTTTGAAAATGTGTTTACAGTTGTGTTGTGTTGACATATACATGACAAATGGTGAACCTACACATATGGATATACTTTATTTTGCAAATAAAATTACCTCAAGAAATATAAAAAAGTAAAAAGAAAGATGGCAATAAATGCTGGCTCCAGAACCCTTCTTAATCAGGCAAGGGAGTAAAAACTGAAAATGCTGTCACTGAGAATACAAATTGGGGCAAACTTTCTAGAGGGTAATTTGGCTAAACACATGAAGAACTTTTATTCTATTGTATATATACCACATTTACTTTATATATCATCCGACAAGGGGCACCTAGGTAGTTTTCAATTCTTGGTTGTTGTATATCATACTGCATTACACATTGGGGTACACATATCTCCCAAATTAGTGCTTTTGTGATTTTTGATAAAACCTACAAGCGAAGTGATGGAATCTTATGGCTTTGATGTTTTACATCAGGTTAGGCGAAGGTAGCCCTTTTTCTCTCCCAGAGTCCAACTTCCACACATGTTGCTGGCGCCCATCTCCTCTCTTGATCTCAGGAACTGCATTACTAAATTAATCTGTGTCTCTTCGGGTTCTTTTCTTCCTCCATGTTCTCCCTTACCATTGACTTTCATGTTCCATATCTAATGGATGACTTCTTTGGTTGTTACAGCATTTGTCTTTCCTTTGATCTTGAAACATTTTTCCAGATAGGAATTCAAATGTTTCATATTATTTGTTATATTTCAACATAAATGCTTTCCACATTTCCTCTCTGGTATGTGTCATAAGGTGATTCTCCTTGTTTCAAACTATAAGAGTGTTCCGTGTCATTTTCCATGCTCTCTAGACTGACTTTTTAATTCCCATGGCTTTAAATGCCATCTGTGGGGTAAACCTAAATTTGGTCTCCAGTCCCTTCATGATATTTCAGACCCGGAAGTCGCCAGTAAAATCTTTCACAGGCATCTCATACTTACTGTGTCTAAAACAGATTTCCTAAATATCTTCTTTCATTTCTCTCTATTTCAGTAAATATCACACAATTGTATTAATTTCACACAGTTTGCTCAATATGGAAACCCTCTATCACTTCCCCCATCTTAACATCACCTCCAACAACCTTATTGCTTCCATCTCCAAGTGTTTCTGAATCCATCTCTACCCTTTGTGTTGCCTGCTACCTCTGTAGCACCAGCCCCTCTCATCCCTTATTAGACTGCTGTGAGAATGAGTTTCCCTCCCTCTGTGGTCTCTCACCTGCTTGTTGATTCTCCACATTCCAGTAGTGTGATTTTTTTTAAAGGAAATTTGAAGGCAGTAATGATGGTGAGTAGAGGCAGACAAGAAGATGTGCTTTATTTTTTCATCTTTGTTGTTCCTCCAAGTTCTGAAACCAGAGCCTCTGTCCTTTGGATGTATGTGAAATGTCACCTTCAAAGGCAACTGACCAAACTGCTTCGCCACCAGGATATGCCAGGTTCTGTAAACTATTACAATTACATATCAGGACTTCCATTTTGTTGCAGTAACTGTTTCTGAAAGCATAATAATGGATTTTCAGTGCTCTAAGTTAAGAAATAGAGGTTCCATCAAATGCCTTATGAATATTAGAATAAGGTTTAAGTGTGCACTACAATTTTAAAAAGACTCAGTGAGTGAAAGAATCCCATGTTAAAAAAAATAGAAGTTCAACCTAATGTGTATGTGAGCATTTATTATATCGAGGTTGACCAGATGATTGCCATATTATTTATGTATTCTTGATGTTATTACCAAGGCACCAATTGGATAATTTAGAATAGTGGTATTAGAGGAATGCAGCTATTTTCTCCTGACATTATTTTCAGAATAAATATTTTTCATAATATTTTAAGATACATATTATCTGAACATAGAATTTTCTTCAGCACTGATCTTTATAATTGACATTCTCACAAATTCTTAAGTTTTTCATAAGTGATTATTTTAAATTAACATTTTAATATTATAACTTCTGTGTAACAAATTTTCTTAGTGAAGCTTAATTTACTGATATATTTTAATATTATGGCAGTCTTTATAAAATTATTAGTAATCAAGGAAAATAAATAACAAATGCCTTTAAAGTCTTCCATTGAGCTTTTAGTAAAGTCTTAAAATCTTATTATATCCTACAAAGACTTCATATTTTTTCCTGTGCCTATCACTCCTGCCCCTCCCCTAGTCCAACTGCCTACTACTTTCATTTGTCAAAGCCTCTACAGTAGACCCCAGGGTCTTTGCACTTGCTGTGTCCTGGTCTGCTGTACTCTTCTTCCTTTCCTACTTCTTGACTTTCTGCAGTTTATCCCACTGTCTCAGATATCATCTCTTCAAAAACCCTTCTCCCATTCTCTTTCCTGCTAATCTAAAATAATCCCTCTCTGTTACTGTCTATTATGTATTTACTTCTTACGTTTATAATTCATATACATGATTTTATGCATGCAATATATATTTGTGTGGATATGTAAGTATGTGTTTAATATCTGTCCCCTCAAGTAGAATATAAGCTCTCTGAGAGGAATGGCCATAACTTAATTTTTTTAAATTTATTTTTATTGTAGAAATCATTCTACACATTAGAATAATTTCCCATGTATATGTTCCCCATTTCTTAGATATATTTCAACAACACACCGTGCCCTCCACAAAATCACCAAGTGTTCTTAACCATTGTCCAGTGGGTTCTACCACCATTTGTCCCTCCTGCCCCATTCACTTTTGGTAACCTCAGTTCTGCTGCTAATGTTCCAGGGTTGATTTATCTTGTCTGTTCACATATATCTTGTCTGTTCATTTATCTTGTCTATTCACATTCCATCTATGAGTGAGGTTGTCTGGTATCTATCTTTCTTCTTTTGATTTGTTTCAGTTAGCAGAATCCCCTCTAGCTCCATCCATGTTGATTCAAATGACAGGGTTTTACATCTTCTTAGGGCTGTATAGTATTATATTGTATATATGTACCAGACCTTATTTATACATTCATCTGATAGTAGACATTTAGGTAATTTCCAGTTCTTAGCTATTATGAATAGGGCTGCAATAAATATGGGGCTGCATACATCTCTGTGGATGGGCGCTTTTGTATCTCTTGGGTAGATGCCCAGAAGTGGAATGATGGGATCATATGGGATTTCCATCTTCAATTTTTTGAGAAATCTCCAAACTGTTTTCCCTAGGGGTTGCACAAATTTGCCCTCCCACCAACAGTGCAAAAATGTTCCCTTTTCTCTACTTGCCAGAATTTGTTATTTCCAGACTTTTGGATAATAACCAGTCTTTCAGGTGTAACACGATATTTCATTGTTGCTTTAATTTACATTTCCCTGACAGCCAGCAAGCAGGAACATATTTCATGTGCCTGTTGGCCATCTGTATATCCTCTTCAGAAAAGTATATTTCCAATTCCTCCTCCAGTTTATTGATTGGATTGCCTGTTCTTCTGTTGCTGTGCTTTATGAGTTCTTTGCATATTTTAGATCTTAAGCCTTTGTCTGAAATATCGAATGCAAATATCTTTCCCCAGTTAGTAGGTTTCCTTTTGGTTTTGGTGATGTTTTATTTTGTTGTGAAGAAGTTCCTTACTTTGATGTAGTCCCAGTTGTTCATTTTTCTTTTTGTTTCCCTTGATGGTGGAATTGAGTTCCCAAAGGCTTCTCTACAACTGATGTTATGGCAAGTCTTTCCTACGTCGTCTTCTAAAGCTTATGATTTCCGGTCTTAAGTCCATAATGGTTTTAGAAAGTGGTCTGGTTTCATTCTTTTGCATGTGGCTGTCCAGTTTTCCCATCACCATTTGTTAAAGAGACTTTCCTTTTTCCATCGTGTGCTTTTGGCTCCTTTGTTGTAGATTAACTATGTGAATGGGTCAGTCTCTGGTGATTCAGTTCTATTCCACTGATCTGTGCCTCCATTATTATTGCAGTCCCACACTGTTTTCATCACTGTTGCTTTGTAATATAGTTCAAAGTCTGGAAGTGTAATTCTTCCAGATTTGTTCTTTTTTCTAATGATTGCGTTGGTCTTTTGTTGGTCCATACAAATTTTAAGATTTTTTATTCTATTTCCTGGAAATAAGCCTGTGGGATTTTAATGGGAATTGCATTAAACCTGTATATTGCTTTGGGTAAGACAGTCACTTTAACGATATTGATTCTTTCCAGCCATAAACAGGGGATGTCTTTCCAGTCCTTTGTGTCGCCTCTATTTCTTTTAACAAGAACATAGTTTTCATTGTATAGATCTTTTACTTCCTTTGTTAGGTATATGTCCAGGTATTTCATTTGTTTGACTTCTATTTTAAATGTAGTGATCTTAATGATTTCATTTTCTTCTAGTGTTTTGTTTGCACATAAAAATGCAACAGGTTTTTGTGCATTGATTTTGTAGCCTGACACTTTACTATATTCATTTATGAGTTCTAGAAGTTTTTGATAGAGTTTTTGGGCTTTTCAATATATATAATCATGTCATCTGCAAATAATTAGAGTTTTACTTCCTCCTTTCCAATTTGGATTCCTTTTATTTCCTTTTCTTGCCTAGTTGCTCTGGTTAAGACATTCAGTACAGTGTTAAATAGCGGTGGTGAGAGTAGACAACCTTGCCTTGTTCTTTACCTAAGAGGAAATGCTTTTGAGTTTTCATCATAGACTATGATGTTGGCTGTGGGTTTTTCATGTACGATCTTTATTATGTTGAGGTATGACCCTTCTATTCTCATTTTATGGAGGTTTTTTTTATCATAAATAAGTGTGGGATCCTGTCAAAAGATTTCTCTGCATCTATTGATATGATCATGTGGTTTTTCTCTTTGATCTTGTTGATTTGGTATGTGACATTAATAGATTTGCATATGTTTAACCATCCTTGCATCCCTGGGATGAATCTCACTTGGTCAAGATAATCTTTCTGATACATTGTTGAACTCAGTTTGCAAAGTTTGCTAAAGAAAGAAGAACAATTACAAGCAAAAATAGGGATAGTTCCCTGTTCTTCAATTTTTTGGAAGATCTTGACAAGAACAAGCATTAATTCTTCTCTGAAGGTTTTGGTAGAACTCATTGGAGAAGCCATCTGATCTGTGGTATCTGTTGTAACTTCTCCCCTATTTTTACGATTCTAGCTATGAGAATTTTCTCCCTTTTTTCTTTGTGAATCTCACCAATAGCTTGTCAATTTTGTTTATTTTTTCAAAAAACAACTTTTGGTTCCATTGATCTTCTGGATTGTCTTTTTGTTTTCTATTTTGTTTACTTCTGCTCAAATTTTATTTCTTTTCTTCTGCTGATTTTTGGCTTTAATTGTTCTTCTTTCTCTAGTTGTTTTAAATGTAGAGTTAAGTTATTTATTTGTGATTTTTCTTGTTTCTTGAGATAGGCTTGAATTGCGATGAACTTTCGCCTTAGAACTGCTTTTGCTGCATCCCATAGATTCTGGTAACTCATGTTCTAATTCTCATTTGTCTCTAAGTATTTTTTAAGTTCCTCTTTGATTTTGCTTTTACCCAAAAGCCCTTCAGGAATATATTGTTGAATTTCCAATTAGTTTGGGGTCTTACAGCTTACTTTTTGTTATTGGTTTCCAGTTTTAGGACATTGTGGTCAGAGAAGATCCTTGGTATGACTTGAATTTTTGTGAATTTGTTGAGAGATGTTTTGTGTCCCAGCGTATGATCTATTCTTGAGAATATTCCATGTGCCCTTGAGAAGAAAGTGAAATCTATAGCCATTGGGTGAAGTGATCAATATACGTCTTATTAGACCTATCTGTTTCAGATGGTCATTTAAAGTGGTTGTTTCCTTGTTAATTTTCTGCCTGGCTGATCTGTCCATTGTTGTAAGTGTTGAAGTCCCCCACTGTTATTGTATTGCTGTCAATGTCTCTTATCAGGTCTAATAACACTTGGGTCATGTATTTTGATGCTCCTTCATTTGGTATATACATGCTAATACATGGTATGTCTTCCTGCTCAACTGATCCTTTAATCATTATATAGTTTCCATCTCTGTCTTTTGTTAGGCTTTTTAGATGAAAGTCTGTTTTATCTGATGAGTATAGCTACTTCTGTTCTTTTGTGGTTGTAAGATTCTCTTCCAGCCATTAATTTGGAGGCTTTATCTTTTGGAAGGTGTGTTTCTTGAATGCAGCAGGAGGTTGGGTTATGCTTTTTAATCCATTCAGCCACTCTGTGTTGTTTGACTGATGAGTTCAGTCCATTAATCTTTAGGGTGATTATTGATACGTAGCTGCTTAGTGTCATTTTTCAATTTGTCTTTTGTATGTTGCTCCAGAGGATGCCTTTGTTCTCTTTCTCTTAGGTCAGATGGGTGCAGTTATGTTTTGATTGATTCTATTTTTTGTTTTCTTCTTCACTTTTTCCCTGGGGATGTATTTTGAGGTTACCCTGAAGTTAGCATTCATAGTTCTATATTTACTGTCTAATTTTATTTGAAGGCATATTAGTTTTCCACTCATTCTAACTATTCACATTTTTATTCTCTTCTCTTTCTCCCCACTTTTAATATTTAATATTTTCTTTCTTACTGTTTTTCTGTGTGACTTCTTTATACTTTACAGAGCATCCTTAAATATTTTTGCAAAGCTGTTTTTGTGGTGGTGAACTCCTTTCTTTAACTTTTGCTTGTCAGAAAAGGCTTTTAATCATTCCTTCAGTTCTGAATGGTAATCTTGCTGGATATAGCATCCTAGGTTGAAAATCCTTTTCTTCAGCACTTTGAATATATTACGCCATTCCCTTCTGGCCCATAGAGCTTTACTTGAGAAGTCCGCTGACAGTCTTCTGGGGCTCCTTTGTATGCGGCACATTTTTCTCTGGCTGCTTTTAATATTCTTTATCTTGTTTTGCTTTGTTTTTTTGACATTTTAATGACAATGTGTCTAGGTGTATTTTGTTTGGTTTTCTTTTATTAGGAATTCTTTGAGCTTCCTGGATCTGAAAGCTTGCTTCATTCTTCAAATTGGGGAAGTTCTCGTGTATTATTTCTTCAAATATGGTTTCTTCTCCCTTTTCTCTCTCTTCCTCTGGAACCCCTATGATGTGAATTTTATTGCTTGGGACTCCAGAGGTCTTGAATGCTGTCTTTGATTCTTTGAATTTTTTAAAATCTCTTTGCTGGTTTGCTTCAGTTCCTCTGTCCTATCTTCCAGATCAATAATTCTGTTGGAAGCTTCATCCATCCTATGGTTGTCTCTCTATTGAGTTATTTAATTCAGCCCATCGTATCTCTTACCTGTTTGATATCTTGTTTGAAATCTTCTCTGCTTTCTGACATTCTTGTTTACTGCCCCTACTGATTTCTGTATTCCCATGAGTATGTTAATCACTGTTACCCTAAATTTTTCTTTAGGTAACACACGCCTGCTGCATTTAGATTTTTCCCGAGTTTTTGATTGGATCCATCATTTCACATATATTTCTCTATGCCTTGGCATTCTGTTTATACTTTTGAGGGTTTGGTTTCCCTGGCATTGTGTATTTTTGACTTACCCAGGATTGGCAATCAGGCAGCAGTTTTGCCTCTATCCACCAGGCAGCACTACCAGGTAGTGCTGAGGTTTGGTCCTGTGTTCTCACTGTAATCCTGGGGTCAGGTATCCGATGGCTTGGCAGGCAGTTGGCAGCGTATGCGGTGGGTGGGGATATTCACTTGGTGGACCCCAGGCTCTGTCATGAAATGGTTCTGGGAGAGGTTTGAGCCAGGGATTTCTTTGATTTCCGGCTATGGCTGCACCCAGCACAATTTCACTGCATGGGCTCCAGCTCAGTTTCTGGTACACTGATTTTCCTTTCAATCCCTCCCAAGTTGGCCCTCCATTGTTCCGTATCTCAGCCCCACTGGGCCCAACTCTAGCTGCCTCAGCAACTGGTCCTCAAATCCCTGGCTTCTGCCATACCATGTGTCCGAATACTCCTGAGCTCTGTCCCAAATATAAATCAGTGACTTAGCTGAGAATCCTGCCTGGTGCCCTCACCCACTGTTAGTTGTTAGGCGATCCATCTCCAGCTGAAGTGGCAGTTGTTTCTCGTTGTTCCTCTCAGGAAAATAAGTGATTTTTTTGTTTTCTTAGGGGGAGTGACCTGAAAGTACTTCCTATGAGTCCCCATCTGAAAGTTGATCTGATGGTCTTAACTCTAACAGCTTTTATTCTTGAAGTAACATCTCATAGTAACATTATATAGATTTCAGATATGCATTATTGACCTTGACTACATTGTTCATTTCATGTTGAAAACCTTCCAGAATGCATAGGACTGTGCAGAATTTAATTATTTGTTGTATTAATGAATACATATAAGAATCTACAAAACCTTGCCATGCCTTGGTGACTTAGAAGTTTAATTAGGAATGTAGATTACGAACTAGATTAACTGGGTTTGTGTCCCATCTTCTACCTCCTTCATTTTCCTCATCTGCTAAACTGATAATAATGCTTACCTCATACAGGTTGGATGTGAGTTAGCATATTTAATATGTAAATTATAGTAATATAATCATGTATTATAGCTATATAATTTTATAATATATTAAAATATTTGCCTGATTTTTAAAAAATTCAATAAATATTGACTTTAAAAATTATTAAACATTTACTCTATGCCAGGCATGGTATTATGCTTTATATTTTTTATTCCTTTTAAGAATATAGTAGCTGTATATGATTGGTATTATTACCATCTTCAATTTACAGTATATAAACTGAGGCTCAGACAGAATTAATTTACTTAGGGCAAGGAATTAACAAGTACTTGTGATTTGTACCCAAGAATTCTTCCTCTTACTGTTAATCACTAATATATTCATTTGAGTTCATCAGGCTAGTGATAAACTTGTGATTATTTAGGATGTGTGAAAAGAAAAGATCATGAGTATAATTTATAATTGTAAATGAATATTGGTAAGAAAGCTGCTTTTATACGTTTAGGAAAAATATAGTTTATTCAAAAGCAATTAAGTTTTGTGTACTTTTCTTCACCTTACACTAAGGCACAATATTGATAGCACCAGAGTATCAGTGATATACTTTACTAAACATTTAGCAAATCTAATGATTTTGTGATGATGGGGTCAGAGAAAGCTGAGCCTGGATCTGACTGGCCTGGCAATTTGTTGGGTCACTCAACCTTCCCCAGGACTCAACCACATTGAGATGCACTGGCTTTTAATGAATTGTTCTCCACAGGAAAGGCTTCTGGTTCCCTCTAGTGCTTGGTGATAGTACACAGCTTGACTAGAAAAATCTTGACAATTGCCAAGGTTTTTTAAAAATATAGCTCAACTATACTGACTTAACGTAAAAATTAAATTTGGATTCTAAAGATTTTAATTGGCTCAATTAACATTATGCCATCTCTTCAGTTCTTAATTCTTTGTTGAGTTTCTAAGTATCTAACTGCTTTAAATGTTCCTCATTTGGACTGTGGCAGAGTTCTATAAATGGTAGTTGTTATTAACATCATTCCTTTATTCTGGGTATTTTGATAATCACTATGCATGGTGTTTATGAATAGAAATGAAGTCTCAAACCATTTTATCCATGAATTTAGAAATCAGATACTAAAACTATCTTTTGTCAAGTTTTTTTTAATGTATTGTGTGTGTTTAATTTTATGTTGTTTATTTTGTTCTTTTGATCATGGGCAAATTATTCTCTTTCACTCTATTTTTAAGATGGATCTGATGAGACTACTTCATAAAAGGATACACAGGAACTTATTTGATACTTTCTAAGAAATGAAACAAGGAAATATTACAAATTGGGAGAATATATCCCTAAAGTAGTAATAAACTGAGAGAACTGTCTTTAACATATATTAACAAGGTAATACAGGACATATAAGAGCAGAGTAAAGGAACCAAGCAGTGAGAGTAATGGTTTGGGGAGAAAGGATGGAGTTAATCCAATTATCAGTTAAAGGACATTTGGGTTGTTTCTGTAATTTGGTTATCTTGTATAACGATGTTATGAACATCATCGTGAGTTTTTGTGTGGATTTTTGCTTTCATTTTCCTTGGCTATACATCTAGGTGTGGAATGTATAGTTACTCATAATAGGTCTATATTTAATATTTGGGGCACATGGTAACTCCATATTTAATATTTTGAAGAAATTCCAGACTATTTTTCAAAGTGAATATTCCTACCATTTCATTTTTGTCTGACTTCTTGATTCTCATCATCATAGTGAATATGAAATGACATCACATTGTGGTTTTGATTTTTACTTATGACATCTTTTCATTTACTTAGTGGTCATTTATAAAACTTCATTGGAGAGATGTATATTCAGGTCCTTTACTTATCTTTGGGTTGGCTATTTGTCTTTTTATTATTGAGTTGTATTATTTACATATTCTAGCTATCATTCCATATCATACATATGACTGATTTGCATATATCCCATCTGTCTTTTCATCTTGTTGATGGTGTACTTTGAAGGACAAAATTTTAAAATTTTGTTGAAGTCAAAAAAGTATATGCTTTTTCTTGTGTTGCTTGTGCTTTTGGTGTCATCAAAGAAATCATTGCCTGACCCAAGGTCATGAAGATTTACTTATATTTCTCCAAAGTGTCCTATAGTTTTAAATATTGGCCTTGGGTCATTTTGAGTTAACATTTTTGTGTAGTTCTGCAAGGTTTTGATTCTTTTCTGACTTTGGAGACTTTCTGACTTTGGAGGGTTGTCTTTACGATGATGCTTTGGACTCAGTAATCACTATATTTCATTGTATCATAAGCATTCTGTATAACTGTAACCTATTTATCTTAAAGTTTCTTTTAATTGTGCCATTTTTGTCACAATGACTAAATCCCATGTAATAGCAGCTTCATAATAAATATTTGATATCTGGCAGTATCATGGAGTAAATAATCTCACAGCATTGGAAATTAATCAGATCATGCAGTCTCAAAAAGAAGAGAAAGGTATATCTTTTGATACATATATTTTGGTAGCTCAACTGTATCACATTTATATCAGCAATAGTTAATTGTAAAATGTCATGGAAAAGTAAATTGCTTTGACTACTAGAAATATTTTCCATTAATTTGAATAGCCTTGAATTTTGTTTAAATTTACCAAACTAGAGGTAGATAGCATAGTATAATAAAATAAAGCCCTTAGAGAGAAATCTGTGCTTTTATAAGGAAATGTCTATTCTCATCTATATACCCCCACTATGAGGGTAATTATGCTTTTCTGACACATGATCATTTAATCGAAGACTGTATGTCTAACAGAACTTCATTCCAATGGGTTAGTATTTCAGGTCTTTCCAGGAGGATGGGGGTGATTCTAGTACTAATCTCAGAAGTTAGCTTCTTCTCTTGCCCTGGAATCCAGGGAGTTTGAGGTTAGAATCATTTTGGTAAGTAGGGGTAAAGGGGACTGTACTACAGAAAAGTTAGGATTTTCTATAGCTGTTTTAAGATACAGATGTATTTACTGTGTTGTAAGTTTCATTGTCTGTGTTAGTAATACTATTGTTTGGAGTCCTCTCATCGTTATCTAAGCTCCAAGCAAAGCATTTTGGAATGCCTAAACCCAATGATTCTTATCGAGGCCATAGGTCTGTGTGGAGCTGGCCAGCAGGAAGTAATGTCAGATCCCAGGTTGCATTTACAAATTATATGTTCTTTAAATCTTACAATAATTTCAACCTCCCTTTATGACTCATTTATGACCTAAGACAGGAGGAATTTCCTCAGTAAAAATTTTGAATGATTCACATAGAATTAGGGGGGACAATATTTTCAAGTACTATGTCTTCTCGGAAACTTCTGAAAGATCAAAGGAAAGGATGTTTGGTCTTTTAGAGGACAGTATGTGGAAGTGGTAACAATAATAAGCAAACAGTGTGCAGTCTGGGGAGAAGGTAGCTCATCTTAGGACAAGTCAGGACAGAAAAGCTGACTTTTTCCGTAGAATGAGATTCCTCCATGAGCCAAAGAGATTCTGGACTCTGTTTAAATAAGGAAGGCAACATTTTCTTATATTTGTATCTAGGATACATACTAGATTAAATGACTTTGAACTAATTTTCTCTGTACCTCACATTCCTCACCTGCAAAATATGGTTGATGATGATGATGATAGCCAATACTGATTACTTTTTATGTGCTAATTACTGCTGTATGTCTAATCAATGCTCTTAAAATTAAATGCACTTACAATTTGGCTCATAAACATACAGATTTCAGGTATATAACTTTATAAATTAACATATTATGTATATCATGTTCACCACCAGAAGTCGTTTCCATCCATCATCATATAATTGACCTCTTTATCTGATTGACAATCCCTTATTTCCCCTTCCCTTCTACTAATCATCATTTTTGTTCATTTATTTAGTCTGTTTCTTTGATTTTGTTATCTTCCATATATGAATATGCTTATCTTTCTCTCACTTGTTTCACTTAGCATTCTTCAGAACAGGAAACATGGGGAAGGATTATTTATTCCAGAATAAAAATACTATTGAATTTCCTCATATACTTAAGTTTTACTTTAGCAAGCACATTGATAGAAGGTAAATTATAGAGAAACAGCAGAAAAACTTAGTGTAGAGAATTACTGACTAATGTTCAGCTAAGATGAAGATAAATTATCTCTCAGGGCTAATGAAATTCATTAGGAACATATGATTTAAGGTACAGATATATTTTTGACAAGTCTTTCAGGACTATATATATATATATATATATATATATATATATATATATATATACATATATACTCGTTCAATGACTAATCATCTGCTAGACAGTTCCTAATAAGATTTAGCTTGATCAAGAGCTTTTTTAAATTATCATAATATTTATTATTGTATTTGGACATGTAAATAATGATATAACAAAAAGAAATATCAAGAAAATAATCACATTTACTCCATATCAAAAGGAATAAAACATACAGAAATAAACTTAACCAATAAGGTAAAAGACCTGAAATTAAAAACTACAGAAACTGTTAAAAAATAGAAGATACAAAGAAACAGAAAGGTAGCCCATGTTCATGGATAAGGATAAAGGAGACTGTACCAAAGAGAACTACTACTGTTGGACTTTTAAGATTGTTAAAAATTAGAACAATATATAGATTCAATACAATCTTTATTAAATTTCCCAACAGCACTGTTTACAGAAATAGAACCAAAAATCATGAAATGTATTTGGAATTATAAATGACCCCAAGTTCAAAACAAATTCTAAAAAGAAAGAACAAAAACACTCCCAATTTCAAACTGTATTACAAAACTATAGTAATAAAAAAAAGCATGGTATTGGAAGGAAATTCAGAATCAATGGGACAGAATTGAAAGCCATAAATAAGACTACACATGTTATATGGACAGCTAATTTATGATGAAGGAGCTAAACTCATACAGGGGAGCAAGGAAAGTCTCTTCAATAAATGTTGGGAAAACCACACAATCACATGTAAAGGAAAGAAGTTAGATCACTATTAACACCTTACACAAAAATTAATTTAAAATGGATTAAAAACTTGGATGCAAGATCTGAAGCCATAAAATACATTGAATAAACAATCAACATGGAAAAAAACACTCCATTACATCAGGCTTAGCAATACTTTGGGGATTTGACTTCAATGGCAAAGGAAATAAAAGCCAACATAAACAAATGGGACTACATCAAACTAAAAGAAAAACTTTGTACAGCAAAAGAAATCATTATAATAATATTCTACTGAATAGAAGAGGTATCACATGTTAGCAAAGGGTTAACATTCAAAATATATAAAGAATTAATAAAACTCAACAACAAAACACCTTAATTAAAAAATAGGCAGAGATTCTGAATAGAACTTCTCCAAAGAAGATATATAGATGGCCAACAGGACCAAGAAAACATGTTCATCATCTCTGTTTTTTTGGAAATATAAATCAAAGCCACAATATCACTTCACACTTATGAGAATGATTATTGTCCAAAAGACAAGATACCACAGTGTTGGAGAAGATGAGGAGAGAAGGGAACTATTGTACACTACTGGTAGGAATGTAAATGGGTGCAGCCACTATGGAAAGCAGTATGGAGATTTCTCAAATATTACAAATACTTTCTGATCCAGTTATCCTGCTGCTGGGTATACCTGAAAAACACAAACACACAAATTTGAAGTGATATGTGCATCCCTATGTTCATTGCTATAAATACAATAATTTACAATAATCAAAAGCTGTAAGTAACATAACTGCCCATTGGTAGATGAGTGTATAAAGAAGATGTGGTATATATGTACAATGGAATACCACACAGCTATAAAAAAAACAAAACCCTGCCATTTGTAAGAACGTAAATAAACCTAGAGATTATTGTGCTCAGTGAAATAAATCAGATAAAGAAACAGAAACATTATATCTAAGCTGACTGTGTTTCCCTGAGACAAAAATGGGATGTTGGATGGCAAAACAGGACAGGGGTATGTGATGGAGACTAAGGGGGGCATGGGGAAGAGGCAGAGCAATTCAAGCAGGAGCAAAGCAGCTGGGTCAGTGATAAGCCCTATGCAATGTCAATCGGTGATTGCAGAGTAATGTGATAGACAGAGACTTCATATAAATGGCCAGGGACTGTGCAAGGAATTTTAGCACTTAAGGTAAAAGCCAAATTTGGTGTGCCTGTAAGTCCCGCTTTAAACGTCCTGCCTAAAACACATTCTGGCTTTAAGTATACCAGTGCCAGAAATGCCCATTAATTCCCACAGTGCCAGACATAACACCTACAGTGCCAGAGAAAATCTCCAGTGCCAGGGATAACCCCATAGTACTTACCTCTGGTTCCACCACATAGCTGTGCTTTGCTTCCTTTGAAGAAACAGACACATGTGAGGTAGGTGAGAATCCTCTTCCCACCCTGCTCCTGCTTCCTCAACAAGATGCAGGAACAGCAGTTAACAGCCATGACCCACAGCAGTCAGTGCTGGTAAGGGCCATTGTTAATGTGGGGCAAAAAGGAGAGCTAATTTTAAGTCCCTTCGACAGACAGGACCTGCGGCAACTCAAATGTCCCTCGTGCCTCATGTTAAAGACAGCCCTGTTTTATTAAAAAATGGGACAAAATTGGCATTTATATTAAAATGACAGGACATTTGGGAAATGCGAATGAAAGTTACTGTTCTGTTTAAAACAGTAAGTGTGGTGAGCTAACTATATCATTTCACTTATGTATGGCATACAGATAAACCAAACAAATATATGAACTACCTAAAAGATTAAATTAGCGGTTATCACAAAGGGAAGGGGATGAATGGTGGGTAAATTAGGTAAAAGGAATCCATTTTATATTGAAGGATAGAATTAACTTTTAGTTGAAAACTTAAGATGTTGATATATCTATTGTTGAACTTCATTAACATCTTCTATAAGATTTGGTATTTCCAGGGATGAAATTACTCTCTGCTTTATCAGTGAAATTTCCAGTGATAAATTTCCAGTGAAGGGTGCAGGACTCCATGTTTAGAGATGATTGTGACCTGTGGTTTAATACTTGAATATTGATATTTTTTTCTTCCCTTTTCCCATCCCAAAAATCAGTTAATAACTCAATGTTAGAATGTCACCCTTCTAAGTCCCCTTACTGTGATCTGATTACATTCTGAATTGCTTTAATTATTATGTCAACTGTTGACTCTCAGGCCTTTCCCAGTATCATTTGGAACTCTCCTTCGAAGCTTTCTCATTTGCCACTAATTCCATGCAGCCTGAATCCTAGAATTTTCCTTCCAATTATTTCAAATAGATCCTGAGTTACTCTCTCTACTTCTTGTTCAGGTTAATTCAGAAAACAAAATCTCTAGAAAGACCTCTGATACCTTGTAGACATAGTTGTCGCACATGTATGTAAGAATATACATGTACATATACATGGAAGTACATATAGACAGACATATCTTCTCTATGACTGTAAAAGCTTATGAGTATCAGGGATTTGTATCTGTGAAGCTGTAGTAATCAATCTTACTGTCTTGGAGAAGGGTATTAGAGAAGTACTCACACTGTGGGTTGACCTTACTGGTTTTCATCGACATGAAGGAAATTTCAGGGTAACTCCAACAAACTCACCCCTGATTAAAGGGGGAAAAAAATGAACCCAAATCACTTATATATAACAAATACTTGAAGAGAATTTGGACAGAAGCAGGCAGTATATAAGATACTACAATGAAACCATTATGTTGTTCCCCTCTTGTAATAAACATGAACAAGTAATACAGATTTTTGGTTTATTTTTTATTATGAAGCTTGATCTGAACTATGTTGTTTCAAAGCAGTATGGTAGGCTGAAATACTTAAATGGTGGCGCTGACTGATAAAGGTGTACAAATACAACCAATGTGCCTAACAAGCAATGGACACTGCTCAACGGCTATCATGTACAAATGCTAATTATACCGATCTTTTTTGCTCAAATACTCTCTGAAATGGTATTCCATTTTTTGTATTCCCAGTGCTGAGATATTAGGCTTTAATGTCATTCAGTGAAAAAAACGATGCAAATAAACACTGAAGTAAAAATACTTGTATTTATCCCATTTCCTTTATAATTTATGGATGACATAGTACTTTGTTTTAAATATTCTGGTGGGGTTGGTTAGGAGGGTGGTGGGCTGCAAAGTAAAAGGAACAGGAGGTACACAATATCACAATATCACAGGTACACAATATCACTTTCACTTTCAAACAGGAAAAATACAAGAGTGACAACTTATAAAGGGCACTAGATAACTGGAGGCTGCAGTGAATTATTCCTTAGCGATCACACAAAGCTCTCATTTAGAAATTGGGGGAAAATGTTACTGGACTTTTAAGAGCACTTAAATAAGAAAGAACTTAATTTGATGATGTTATAGTTCCAAGATATTGCTGAGTTTCTAAAATGAAAAGAGCAATATTATGTTGCCCCCTACTGTCTATTCTTGTGGTTTACTAAGTTCATTTTTCAAGAAATTTGTTTTTTGAATGTAAAAAGTCATGGTAATAATTTGAAAAACACAAAAACTGTACAGATGAGAAAATGAAATGTCTAGAGAAACTGAAAAAAACATCAACTTGAAAATTTTAGTTAAATATAAAGAAGAAAAAGCTAAGTTTTGAGGTGAAACTGAAGAAACTGCTGTACTGTTTTCATAACAATAATTTGTTAAGATATTTCTCTAAATTTAAAAGAAAAAGTGGACAAATATTTATCTACTCATTTCTTGTCCTAGTTTAAATTTCAAGTTAGTAAATTTAGAGGAACTTAAAGAAAAAAGGAGATAATCTACACTGACTATAATAGCTAAAATTAGAACAGAAGTTGGTGAGGATATGGAGCAACTGAAACTCTTACATTGCTCATGGAATTGCAAAACAGCACAGCTGTTCTGGAAAATTTGAGTATTAGAAGTTCTGTCTGTATTCTGGGGGAAATATTAAAATTATTATGTATATATTTAAGGATTTAGGTGATCTAGTCAACAAAAGCTTTACTGAGGCCCCAAAGTAATGGGGCTCTAGCAGGAGGGCACACTGTTGGAGCAGGAGGTGTCTATATAAGCTCCTGATTTCACTTTCTTTTTTAATGTCTTCTTTTAATATTCTTTTGTTCACAATGTTATACTCATTTTAGGATACTGAAATTGCATCCCATCTATATTCTACACCATACCCACTACCAGAGTTCTAGTGTCCTTTACCACCATCTTTCCCTCTTTCCTCTCCTCCTTTTTTTTCACATTCTTCTTGGGGTGCAGGTTGTTTGTATGGCCACACTTCTTCTATAGGTAGCTGACATCATGGGGTTGCAGGTTAGCTATAAGTCTGGGCAGATCATGTCGTTGCAGTTGTATTTCTGGATGAAGTAGGAGTTGAAAGTTCTGTGATGCCAACCTGCAAAGCAACAAGCTCAGATGGACTCTGTGAAAGGCAAACTTGTGAATCAGAGAAAGACAGCAACTAGACCTGGATCTAGCATCGCAGTGACAGTGCTGGGTTCTCCAGAGTTTCACAGACCAAAGCTTCTCAAGGGTGACAAAGACTTCAGATCAGAATTCCTTGAGTGTTCTACAAACAGATGGACACACCAGCCCAGGCTGATCCACAAAAACTCCATGTCCACGCTCCCATACTTATTAGATAACAAGATTTGCAGATATTTTCTCTCATCCTTTGAATTTTACTTTTTAAAGCTTTTTGATGCAAAAAAATCTAAAAAGTTAATGAAATACAACATCTTTTCTTTTGTTCCCTGTACTTTGTTGCATCCAAGAAATCATCACCAAACCCGATATGAAGCTTTTGTCAAGTCTTCTAAGAATATTATATTTTTAGCTCTTACGTGTAGACCTTTAATCTATTTTGTTAAACTTTTTTATGGTATCAGGAGGGATCCAACTTCATTCTTTTGACTGTGAATATCCAACTTTTCCAGCATCATTTACTGAAATGATGATCTTTATGCAATATTTTGATAATTGTACTTCTGTACTAAGTCTTGAAATAAGGAAGTGTGAGTCCTAAAACTGTTCTCTTTCAAGGTTGTTTTGGTTATTTACCATCCCTTGAAATTTTGGGTAATTTTTCTAGCTCTGCAGAAACATCACAGAGCTTTTGATAGGGGTTTTATTAAATCTATGGATCATTTTAGTCTGAATTTTAGGGTGTCCTTATTCATGGCTTTTATTTTTTTCAGCAACGTTTTCATTATACATGTTGGTTAATACCTCGTTGGTTAATTCCTATTATTTTATTATTTTTATACTATTTCAAGTGAAATTTTTTCTTAATTTCCTCTCTACAAGTGCTTCTTACCCACAATCTTTCCTTGGATTAAACACACTTAGTGAACTACCATCAGGGTTTCCCTTTGGCATAAACGGGTAGAGAATGCAAACTAACATTGGAGACCACGGACAACCACACAAAGTACCACAGACCTACTCAGGACACACCTGGATATTTCGATCAGGGTGGGCGCGGGAACCCAAACGGGTCCCAATGAAGCTGCCAGACAGTGAGCCAAAGAACCGCCCCCAGATGTCTCCCACCCGCGCGCCCCAGTTCGCTGTAACGGAGGACAGCTCCTCACAGCATCAGACCAGACTGTGGACTTGGACACTGTGGGGACCACTGAGCTACCACTTTCTGAGAAACGAGCCCAGCGACACCCGCACTGGTGACAACAGAACTGCGTCCCCGAGCGTCCCCGAGCGTCCCCGGAACTCCAGGCAGACCCACTGGCGGCGTGTGCGTGATCTCGCGACTCGCGAGAGGACGAGTCCTCAAAAGGCACGGTTTCACTTGCTCGGTGCTGCTGACGACTTGCAGTCAGTTGAGTCCAGGGCGGGAGCGGTTTCCGGTGTGGCTTCTGGCGGCTCGGAAACCCCTGCGTCCTCAGGGAACACGCCTGCACACCCCGGAAGTGGAAGGGCAGCGGAAACAGGAAGCCCCGCATGCTTTGCTCTCGCACCTCACTTCCGGAAGGGCGAGTAGGAAAGACGTGATCGGCTTCTTTGAGAGCAGAGGTCCTAGCGCTGCTGTCACCTGTGCTGATGCCTGAGCTCAGGGCGCCCCTCAGGGCCCCCTTTCAGAGGGGCCAGTATTTGTCTCCCAGAGGTCGGTGAGGGGACGGCCTGGAGCGCAGCCGCCTGCCCTGCCTCCGGGACACCCGGGGTGCCGGCTGCCTTTACCTCGGGGTCCCCTTCACGTTACTCTCCCTCGGTCCAGATACAGACCAGGAAGGGCTTTTCCACCTTCCCTGAGCAGGTGGGAGATCTGAAGCCCACCGAGGACAAGAGACACGTCTGGGCGGTGCCACGACTCCACCACAGCCTCCCAGCGAAGGTCTTGTTTTTCACGTGTTGAATAGAGTAATGACCCTTCGAGTAAACTTGGCATAAGCGTGTTCAGTTCACAAAGTCATACTTATTCTGGATGTTTTCTGAATGCGTTTCTAAATATTAAGGATTATTAAAATGATACAAGTACAGTATCATCACAGACTTTCTCAATATCAAATATCCGTGATGGAAATTTTCTAATTGATCAAGTTGGTTAGATTGATTGATCTAGCACATCAGTAAGCCCCCTACCTCCAACTCCTTTTTCACCCCTTTGCCCCTTTTATTTGTTGGGAAACCGTATTGTGGGTCCAAGGTATTTTGAATTTGTCAAATTCATCCGGCTGACGTCATTTATTGCTGTTGTCTTTACCTTCATTGCAAATTGATATTTAAATCTTGAAGTTTCACCCAGTGCATATTCAGCAAGGGTGCTTTATAGGTGCTGGTGTGTGTTTCCAACGGAAAGCATGTAATGTCAGTGTTTCTATCTACTTGCAACATTAGCAACTTCACTTGTTAATACATGCTTGCCCAAAGCAACTTGGGTTTATGCCCGGGTATGTAGCATTTGTTGTTACCCCCGATTTTACTTATTTTCTGTTGATGGTGTGGAGTGGCTCTGGATGAGAAAGGAAATAACAGAGAGGAATTGAACGAACAACATTTTAGACAATTTTGAATTCTCTGCTCCATCAACCTTCACTACCCTCAAGGATTTTGGGTTTTTTTGATGGTCTCTTCTATGAGGCTTAAGGCCATTATCCTGTTGGTTAAACTCAGAAGGAATCCAACTAGAACAATACAAGTACTTTCTCATTTCAGTAATACATCAGATTAATATAATTTTCTGAACAGGCAATAAAAGTATACTCTTTACATACCCCCAGAAGAGATTAGGAAACATAGAAAATGTAGTTCTCTTTGTTTCAAGTTCTAAGATTAGACTTATCTAGTAGGTTTCAAAGGTATTCTTCAGCAACAGATACATTGATAGCATCTGGTCTCTTCCTCCTTTGCACATTCTAGCAAAAAATGGACAAATGTTTGTCTGTAGCAAATGTACTTTCTGCCCCCATAACAGGGCAGGAATGGAAATTAGACTGGTTTAGTATAAGGGAGCCCAGTGTGGTGCATCCCAGTCCTGTGTGCTACCTAGCTCCACGTTCCTCAGGACATTTTCTCATCTGTAAAATGAAACTTCAATTTCCTTACATTTCTGAAAGTGTAGGAACTCATGGATTAAAATGGAATTTTGTCCTTTTAGCATTTTTCCTTAAATATATCTTTCAGGGTTTAAATTTTTTAGTGTTGGCTTACTGAGTGATTTTGAAATTATTTGCGGTCTTTGAATGCCTTTCACTCTGGAGGGTTTATACATTTTCTTTTAATATCCAAAAGTGCAACCTTAGCCATAAACCTGTTTTCCACAAATTTTCTCTGCTAAAATTAACAAATGCTAAAAATCTACTCATGGATTAGGTAGCTTGGTTAAGTTCCATTCCATTTAAATCAGCAACAACAACAACATAATTAGCATTCAGCTGTTAGCCAGTGTCTTTAAAATAGTAAACAAGTTCCATATGAAAGTAGACTTGAAGAATGTACTGTCATGAGATCTAATTAGAAATCAAACATTCTGTGATCCTCTGAATATAAGAAATTTATGATGAAGGTTTGAAGCTTAGAAATGTTATGATTAAAACCTTACCGGAGTCCAGAGTCTGCATTTTCCTTAAGACTCTACCAGGCAACAGTTCAACTGGGTTGATGACAAAAGTAGATGAAGGGAGTGTGTCCTCTTGTTCTCTTGAGTTTAACTGGTGCTGAGGCATCCAGGTGTATCCTTGTACCCAAACTCAGAGCCAGAGTTCACACAAGCAGACGTTTTCTACTGTTTCTGTGTTTCCTCTTGGTGACTAGGAAACATTAACTAGAAGGAGACACTGAAGCTGAGAGTAACTCTCAAGACATTGGTACTTACAGCCTCTGCTTGAGATCAGAAAGCATCAAGATGTTAAGAGAAGCTGCTTTTAGTAACACTGACCATTGCAAATATTCTCTGAGGACTATACTTTGCACGATGGGGTATAACAAAGAAAGAAAAGATAAATTTAACTTAGGGCTTCCCTGTCTGGTTCAAATTTGAGAATACTTTTTTTTTTGGAGAGGGTGGAAAGGAAAGAGGAATTGTCTGTGCAGATAATTTTTCTGGAGAGCTGAGGGTGGGGTGTGTAGGGGAAATACTGAGACCTGGTAAGCTGGTGACTGGTCAGTTTTCTGGGCATCCAGCCACTCACAGGAAAGTGTGCCCACTTAAAGCAATGTGGGTCCTTGAAGCCCTCAGATTCTGAGTCAATTCTGTACCCTTCAAAGGAGCCCAAGCCCTGCTACCCACCATGCAGGAAGCCAGCTTGACCTTGGGGAGGATCCCAGCTTAAAATGGGAGGGTTGATGTCTGGGGACCACCTGTTGGGTTTTTTACTTAGGGAAACCCCTGTTTCTTTATTAGTAGAAAATGGTTTCAAATGTCATTGTTTTGTGGTCACTTACATATTTGAGAATAAAAGTGATGATTCACTTGGTGACACATCCACAGCAAACTTGAACTTTGGCCTGATTTTCTCTCCCTGCTCAGCATGTATCTGACCTGTCTTCTGTGCCCTGTGCTTAGAAAATGAACACTTTTTTTTTAACATAGTACTCAGCAAAACAAGCTGGCTATGAACAGGGTCTTTGAATACGATGAAATGAATGTGCTTTTCAGAGTTAATGGCATTAAACAAAAATGGATTCCATTGCTTTATTTCTGTGCACTTTGTTTCTTCAGCTTAGTTTTTCCCTGTAAATGCTGCATGTGTTAGGCTCTGATTTTGACAATACCCTAAAGAAAATGAAAGTGGAAACGAATTTGGTAATGTGGTGTTTTTAATGTGAACTTTCTGTTTCAAGCAAATGCAGCCCTGAGGATTTGGCTACCACATATAACAACAGGGGGCAAATCAAGTACTTCAGGGTTGATTTTTATGAAGCCATGGATGACTACACATCTGCCATCGAGATCCAACCCAATTTTGAAGTTCCATATTACAACAGAGGGCTGATGCTGTATAGGCTGGGTAAGACAATTTTTTCTCTTTGTCCATGACTACAGTATATAAAGTCAGAGCTCCCAAGTGTTGTAAAAAAAAATGATGTATCAGTCATCATGTCGTAAAGTGACGTGGAATTTAGGTTCCAGCCTGGAACAAAGGAAGCTACCTGAGTCTATTTTAGGCTTTCAGTAGACCTTGTAGACCACAGCCGAGCACCCGGGTGGGAATTGGACTTGGGCTCCTGAGTGCACATGACCCCATTCCTGCAAAATGAGGGTAATGCTGATGCTCACCTGTGAAACTTTCCTGAGTTAAAATCTTTGAAGGCACATGAGACAGTATCAAGTGAAGGGATTTTAGATCTTTGGATTTTAGGGTCTGTGGGTACAGTCTCATTTAGAGTGTAAAGGAAAATTCATTTCTTGTTTCTTGATTTCACTGTAATTATGTAAAATGGGCTATATAATTTTGTTAGCATTTCACAATGATGAATGTTGTCTACCTGTTAAATCTCAATAAATTCATAGCTAAATTAAACTTTCATTCTCTATGGGCATGCAAATTTACCTTTTCATATATTTCCCTATGTCATTACTGACAGAAAAAGAATTCCTTTACTGGGAATGATTGACAGCTGATAAATATAAAAACAAAAGTGTGTGTAGCTAATTTTGCTATGAATGTTATATAGAACATCTCCGTTTTTGCTTTTGTTTTTTCTCCCATTTCTGTTCAGGTGTAGGATCTTTTGATGCTGCTTTGGAAGATTTCAGAAGGTATTAGACTTAAACTCTATATTTCAAGATGCTACTTTGAGCTAAAAACAGAATGTTCTAGACAAAGAAGAAAAACAGAAACAAATTATTGGAAAAAATGACTGAGAAATTTGGCTGAATTGATCTGTTAATTCATAACCTTATATCTGGTATCTAAGTGCCTCTGATTTACAGTGTGATTGTGCTGATTTGATTATATATAAGAAAAAGAGATTCGTGCATTTCTACTGAAAGTTAAATGATTCAAGTTAGTTAACTTCAGATTGAGAAACTATGTTGAATAGGTATGCTTTTTATAAAATGCAAATAAGAAATGACAATGTATAATTGTATATTATTACAGTAAAGCATTTAAAGATATGTGTGATGTTATCAAGACCATTCTTTTGTTATATTTTATATCCCCAGTGTTTTATTTAAAACATTTTACATTTACAGAAAAGTTGAAGTGTAAAACAATCAACACCTTCAGTTACATTCACCATTTGTTAGTATTTTGCCGCATTTGGTTTTTCTCTCTATTCATATATTTATGAACCACTTGAAATTAAGATGCAGTATCACAATACTTCCCCTGCATTTTTTTGCCTGCATCTTCTGAGAATAGAGCCATCTTTCTTTATATCCATAATACCATTTTAATACTTAATAAGATTAATGATTCTTTATTAACATTCATAGCCAGCCTGTATTTGGATTTCCCTAGTTGTTTCTAAAGTGTCTTGTTCAGGTTTGTATTTCTGGATCTGGATTCAATCATGTTTCATTGCATTTTATTGTATGTCTCTTGGAGTTCTTTTAATCTAGAATAGTCCCCTGACCATTTTCTCCCACTGGCATTTGCTTTGAAGGCAAAGCTATTTTATATAGCTAGACAAGAGAGATACAACATTTTGACTTAAAAATAAACATATGTTCTACATGAGAGCAATTTGAAAGACTTTAACATACACTCAATTTTCTCTAGAAATCATTGAAAAGACAGGTTCATATTTAAAGATTGAACATAGGTTTCTGTCTGGATACTGACAATAATTAGTGTCATCATCAACGTTTACTGTAAGCCAAACACAGCTCAAACTTCGGAAGTGGAAAGGGGGTTGATAGGCGAGGAACTGACGAAAGCACTTAGTACATATGGGGTTTTAAAGACTCTGTTATATGTTGGTGCTGCCCACAAGCCACTAGGCTCGGATGAAGAAATCAGGGTCTCGGAAGAAGGGGAAGGGAAGACCAGCCAGAGCCAGCCAGGTCTCTTCTACATTCCGTTAGTTCTCTTTTTATTGTAGAGGTTTGACTTTCTAAGATGCAGATTCTGCATCTCGAGACCTCCCAAATGAGTGTGTTATCTCTGTGGAAAAAATATTCATTAGGAGAAAGGAAAGTGTTTGCTCAGTGTCTCCAAGGGAAAATTCAGAGTAATGTCCAGGACTTCAAATGCAGTTGTACCATCATAGCCGTAAAGCGGGTTTTTGTTTTGTTTTTAATTTAAGTGATCTCATGAATAGAAGAAGTAATTGCCCAGTTTGTAGTCCATAAATAATAGCTAGCAAAATACATGGAGAATTTAGGTTGCAGGTGAATGAATATTAAAAGGAAATGAAGGTTGAAAGGAAACAAAGTTTATTTCTGGAATTATCCATATTTTCCCATATGACTTACCTTTCTATTTGTTAGAAATGTCTTTAAAATAATTCATAAAGTTGCATTAAAATACAGGAAAATACCCCTTAGAACATTTTATTTTAAAAAAGGAGAGATTAAAGTCTTTCTACTCAGAGAATCAAATACTTAGATTCAATAATTTTATTTTTTATTGGATCTTATGCTCTTTCTCTTTTTTTTTTTTTTTTGCTCTTGACTGGGATTAGATGTAGTATTAAAAAAGCAGACTTGTTAAACATTTTATTTGGGTCATACCCTGGTGGGCTGGTGGTCTTGTGCACCCAGGAGCAGCCCCACATGCATTGCAAAGTCCAGTACCAGGTGCAAGGCGGAGGGGGGAGGAGGAATGGCTAATGTGAGCAAATAAAAATAAAGCGCTCCCTCCTCCTCTCTCTTCCTGCCAACTTGCCTGCTCAACTTCATTCCTGCCTGCCACTTTTCTTTTAAACAAAATTCATATAGTTTGTTGGATTTTAATCATTATTTATAAAAAAAAAACTGTCAACTGAAGTTCAGATCAGCATATGCTGATTTGCAAGCCAGGCATTAATTTTTCTCTTGTCCTAAGTGACTGGAAGAAGCTAAAGAATATTTTCCTCAGTTATCTTCAAAGTTTTAGGCATTGCATATTCGGATCCCATATTTCCGATTGGGTAAATAATACTTTGAGATATGTTTTAAAGATACTCTTTCACACTTGATATGGTTCATATTTTCCACCTTTCAATACTTGTTGAGTTCTTTTCTTTTTCTACTAGCAAAGTACCCAACATGCATTGTTTTCTAGTTTTTTTTCTCTGCAAAAACAAGGCTAAAAAATGTTGTTTATTCTAAGTTAAGAGGGACTAAATGTATTTAGTTCTTTTTGAACTTAGACAATCAGTTTTAGGCTAGTTGAAAAGCATACACACACACACACACACACACACACACACACACACACATATATTTATTATCCTGAAATTTGGACCTGAATGAAGCCTATGGACTTACTTTATGAAGGCAAACTATACCTCAACTGGTGGATTAGCAAACTGAATTTCCAATTCAACATTTTAGTCTTTGTTTATCCTTTCCTGGTTTCCTGGTCCCTTCTTTGGCCTCTCTACTCTCCCACCACTATATAACCTTAGCCCTCTTCCAGTTTTTAGACTTTAAGTCTCTCTCAGGGAGCATATGCTTAATCCCTGCATTCAGGCCAGACCATTTCAGTACTTACGCTGATAATCATCTCAGTATCTTAATCTCTGTCAAATCTTGTCCCTCTTAAAAAATTTAACTCTACCTTTCAAATAATTAAACCTCTCTGTTTCTTAAGAACTTAAATTTGTCCCTCAAAACAGTTCTACTAAAGAAAAAGCCATTACATGAAAACAATTTTCCATTTATTCTAATTGAAAAAATTGTGAATTCTATTTTAGCTCAAGATATGCAAATACTTCTCACAGATCAAAAAATTTATTAATTTAGCAATGAAAAAAAATTGAAATTACACAGTTACATTGACAATCATTATATAGACTGTAATGGCATGAATACTTGCTATACTCATTATTTTTGGTCTTTATCATTAAAAAGAGAATTGACATATACCATATGATTTCGCTTACATATGATACATAAAGAAAACGAATGAACTAAATAAAACAAAAATAGACTATTAAACCCTAAAGCCAAAATAGTGTTTACCAGAAGGAAATGAGGAAGGGAAGGCTGTGTGGGTGAAAAGTGTCTATTTTATGATGAAGGTTGGAGTAGGATTTTGAGTGGTGAATATACAGATTTGATTTATAATGTTGCACACCCGAAACCTATATAATGTAGAATGCAATCTTCAATACAAAGTTTTATTGAGATACAATTCATCTATCATAACATCCATTTAAAATGTACAAGTCAATGGTTTTAGAGTATATTCAGAGTTTCTGTATCATTTTTAAAACTAATATTCAAGTTTTTGGGTCTCATGATCTTGAATAAAATGGGCACTTAATGAAGTTGTGGCCCAGAAACCCATTTTGGAGCAAATTAAAGTTTAAATTAAATGAATTAAAATCAGAGTACTTCAAAATTCCTAACAGCACACACATTAAATAGAAGAGTCCTAAAAGATGCTGTCTCTTCTAGTTTCAGCCACATAAAGTAGCACAATTCCTATTTGTTTCTTATGATTTTCTCTGGCCAGAAGCTTGTTTAAGTATGTGTATTTAATGTACGTGTATGGCTCCATCTCCACCTGAAGTGATGAGGATGGAATTTCATGCCCATATTTATTTCTTATTTTTGAAGTGAGCAGGTTATTAAAAAAACAGCAAATAATTTTTGACAAATACCTGATAGAATTTTTCTAGAACTTCTGAAGAGCTAAGCGTATAAGTTTAACAGCTTCTAAATAAATTTGCATTTTGATGTTTTCTGTTTTTATCAAAAATATGACAATAAATTATTCAACAGAGATTCTTGTTTAAAATGGCATTTGGTCAGCAAGAAAGATTTGTTAAATTTTACTTCGAATGTTAGAGGACTACTAAAAGATACCTTTCTAAGTAGGAAAGAAGAATGTGAAATGCAATTTTTTTTTTGTAAAAACAAAGCAATTTGTCACACTAAAATACATAGTTTATGAATTTTTAAATTGCAAGAAGATAAAAGTACACATCCACTAAGTAATAAAAAAAAAAAATTAAAAATAAACAGGAACTTACAAGGCAGACCAAAAGTAGAAATTCTGACCTGTGGAAGATTGCAGATAACAGTGAGATAAGGGAACAGACGTATTAGCTCATGTTTGTTTGTCTGTCTAGAATCACACACCAGAGCCCAGTAAAAATGAACTTTTTCACTGAGGAGGAAGCTGAGGCTAAGGAATTCAGTAACTTACCCTAAGTCATATTCAAAATGCTTATAAACAAAAGAAACTGTAGCTAGTATCACTTGTTTTTTGTTGCTTGAATCAACTCAAAGCAAATCTATGGACTCTTTTTTTCCTGACACAAAATTTAAAATGCTCACAAAAATTTCAGTACCCATCAAGGTGAATATCAAAATAATATTAAAAATATATTTTTTATAATGGAACATTATTGCAGTTTTGAAATTGCTTGTTGGAAATGTTCCTTCCTGATTGAAAACAGACACAAAAGATAGTAAAAAGCAGATTAAGGGCAAACTCCATTTGGAAAATTGAAAGCCACAGCTGCCAATATGTAAATTTGTATCTTATGTTAAGAAAAAGTAGCCAACATTTAGGAATAAGGCAAAAAGAAGATTGCATGTTTTTTCAATGTCTAAGCACAGTCTAACAGACTCAGCCAAGGGCTATTTCATTCTCTGTTGGGTATAATTGACTTTCTATTTACTCTTGATTAATGTGCAGACTGATAGTTCACGTAATGTGTAGGTTTTTATCCAAAGGAGATGCCTATGATCTCTGGCACAAAAGATAACTCTGAAGTTTCTAATTGTATCACCCTGGAGGACATTATCCAGTTTTAATTCTAACTTAGAAACTTTCTTTCTCCATTGACAAATGATCTTTTACCGCCCTTTACCAATGACTCTCCTTGGTGAGTGAAATAAACATTTGTCATATGTTTATTCTGTATTCTTATGAGAGTGTTTAATTAAAAAAAATGATTGTGAAACTTCTGTTAAAAATAAAAAACAACTTGAACAGAGCTTATCATTGTATAGTTACTTATTGTGGGAATAATAGAGAAGGAGGAAAAGTTTCTATTGCCTCTTTAAAATATTCAAGTCTTTTTGTGGGGAGGGTGGAATGATGTAGAGGTTTAATTGAACTCTGGCTGATGCTTCAAGAAGGTCTTTGCCTTAAGTTGAAACATGCCTGTACTCCTTTTAAAAGGAGTTAGGAACTGCAGAAGAATGGCTTGTCCAACACATATGCAGAATATAATTATATGAAACAAATGAACAGATAAACTCCAGCTAAATTCCCGAAGACACAAGATCATGGCTGCCAGGAGGGTGGGAGCGGGGAGGGAAGGGAGGAGGGGAAAAAGTGGTAGAAAGACACTGGAACTCTAGTGGAGGGTGTGGTGTGGATTATAGATTGAGATGCAGTTTCAATCTCCTAAAATGAATATAGCTTGATGAACAACAGAAAAAATAAATACTAGTATTTTGCAAAAAGTAAGTGAAAGTCATCTTCTTCAGGTCTGCCGATCCTCACTCTCCAGAGACAACCTGAGGACTTTTATTCATTTAGGCCTCTTTCTGTGGACAGAAGAATAGAGGCAGCCTGTACATGCCAACAGGCATACAGATGGTGCCCAACAACTTAAATCATTCATTATTCTATGTAAGAACGTGGGCATCTACTTCATTCTGCTTAGACCCATGATTTAAAAAACCACATCGAAATGCTTGCCAAGCGTTTGTCAGATGCATGACAATAAAAATGAACCCAGTGCAAGAGGTGGAAATGCAGAATCGGACCCTCCTCCATCTTCCTTCCAAGAAAACCACTGTTAACCAGGACCACCCGCAACAGTGGGTTAGCAGCTCACTTTCTTATCCCTGTTAGTCACGTCTTAAAAGAATGAGTTTCATTTCTACTTTGTGACTCTATGAGCCATCAGGCAATTCGGACCAGTTTGTCTTGAGAGCATCTCCGAGTGTCCCCTTTTAGGACCACACTGATCAGAGCCTCCCTCCGCCTCAGAGGAGCTCTTTAAGATGATGGTGTTGACATGGAGCAAGCTCCTCACCCAGCAGCTAACTCTCTTGGGTCTTATGCCTTAGACCCAGGGTCCTGGGCAGCCACCTCAGCACTGACCCAGAGGCCAGCATCATCCACCTCCTCCTTTGCTATCACCTCAGGCCAAGATGCCAACCCTGTTTTTTGCAGCCTCTAACTAGTCTGCTTGGCCCGCATTCCTGAAGTCCATTTCCATAAGGTCACCAGAGGGCTTGAAAACCCACATGGCTCCTCTCACATAAAGGCTGATGGGGAGGAATTTAGCTGTCCCCTCGCTACCCCTCACCCCAGTGTGGTCCTCTCATCCTCCAAGTCTTGCCTGTGTCACCTCATCAGAGCCCTCTCCTCTTCTTTTTGGAAATGCAAATTCCAATCAAACTGCTACTCTCTCTTTCTCTACCTCATACCAAGTGTTTATTCATTTTGTCTGCCCATGGTTGTCCCTCTGGAAGGTCAGCTATTTCAGGTAGGGGGTTTGTCTGCTGTGTTTGTCATCTGTGTATCATCAGCATGAGCACATGTCTCATACAGAAGGGGCTCAAATACATAGAGTGAATAAATGAATCAGTGAGCAGTTCTGCTAATTAACTTGCTTTTAATCCTGTAGATTTGTCACTGGTTGCTAGGTGTGGCACGGACAAGTGTCTGATCTTATATTTTGTTTGTTTGGGGTTTTTGTTTTTGTTTTTTTATTGGTCTTGAGGCTACAGTATGATTTATCATTACATTTTCATTTGACTTAAAATAGCTCATTGTTCTGATATCAATTAAGAAAGCCTATTAGAAGACAAGGTCAAATTCAGCAGGGACTTTGTTTTAATACGACTTTATAACAAATGTTTTGAGTTAAATTATGTCCCTGCCCAAAATACGTGCTGAAATATTAACCATTAGTAATGGGATGGGGTTACTGGAGGTGTGATTAGTTACAATGAGGTCCTGTTGGAGAAGCGTGGGCCCTTCACCCAATATGACTGGTGTCCTTGTGTGACACTCCCTTATCTGATCAGTGTCCTAAGAAGAAGGAAATTTGGAAAAGGACATGGGGGAAGACACCATGTACAGGAAGAGACTAGAGTGATGTGGCCACAAGCCAGGAACACAAGCTCCCAGGGGTTCAGATGCACACTAAGGGGTGGGCATATATAATATAATACCACTATATATATATATATATATAGTGAGAGTGAGCACAGGTCCGTATTGCTCTGAGTATGGTCTCCAGGACCAGGAGCATCTCAGAAGTTGTCAGAGATGCACTTTAGGCCCCACCCAAACCCGGAACCCAACTGCCTGGGCGGGGCCCTGCCTTCTGCGTTTGACAAGCCTCCCACACACTGGTACACACTCCTGTGTGAGACCACACTCACTCGGCATCTGATTATGCTTTCAAGTGGTGTTTGTTCGCATCTCCCAGCTGGGGACCCTGAGGACAGGAACTGTGTTAGTGTCTTGGGTCTGTAGCCCAGTCAAAGTCCAGTGTGATTGATGTCTGTGATCCATCTCCACTCCCATCTGCTCTACATACATGATGGGGTGGGAGACAAGGGCAGAGGCAGGGAGCCTCTTCTTCCATCCCATGAGCCTCACGGGATTTCAGTTTTCAGGGTCGGGCATCATGTTTCTTCTCTCAAACTGGAGACCAATCAGAATCATGAAATTTTGCATAACGGATAATTTTGAGTTGTCCCATTGGAGTCTGACTTCATTCAGAATTTTGCCTCTTATAATTCTCCATGGGTTTCTCTCCCTGGAAAATGTCAGTGCTACTGAACAAATAAAGTGATGCTGAAACTGTTTATTTTTTTGCGATCAGTACATCTGTCACTGGGCCACGGCAATAGCTGGCACTTCTGACTCATTACAAGAGCAGAGAGAAGGATTTTCAGACACGACTAATGCATAGCCTCCTCAGACTCCTACTCATGGGCTCTCAGAAAGCACTGCGGGGCTCCATCCTCAGCAGCTAACACCAGCCAGGAGCCCCTAGCTGGGCCAGGTGTCCTTGCCTTAAGTGCTCTTCCTCCTCAGGGTGGCTGCTAATTTTTGTATTTCTAGACATAATTCCTCTTGAATTGCTTAGTGGGCATATATTTTAATTAGAGTCATATGACATTTGAGCTAGAAGGAACTTAAGAAACCATCTACTCCTTTAGTTTTTTAAATGCTTTGTATTTTAGAGCACTTTTAGGGTTGCAACAAAATTACCAAGAAGATATAAACTCTGAATCCACACATGTTTAGCCTTCCCCGTTATTGAAAGCATTTGTTAGAAAGGTGTTTTGTTTTTTTTTTCCACCAAAGATGACTTTACACTGACATTCAACCATCCAAATCCCATGTTACCTGAGAGTTCATACTTGGTGTTTGGATTAATGTTAATGACATATAAACATCACTATAATACCAGAGCATTCTCATTGCCCTAAAAACCCTCTGCTCTGTTTATTCACGCCCCCTCCCCTGCCTGACCCCACATACTTTATTAGGTAGACAAATAGAAGATTCTCACTGAAAGAGTATGGCTGCATCTGTGATGCCTAGATCTGTCCGTTGAACTCTGTCTCGAGGGACAGTAACTTCTAGTCAGTGAAGGCCCCTCATTCTCTACTCACCTCCGTCGGTCCTGACCCCAGAGCCAGACCTGCTTCATGAGCTAGCTGGGGTCCAGGACCATCCTCTAGGACAAAAGCCCCATAGACTCAGCCTGTGATGACTTGTGCATCAAGGCACCAAAATCATCCCCTAAGGTAGGGAGGGTGCCCCAAGGCACAGGTCAGTGTGGGGTCTTCGCAGAAAGGATGTTGGGAGAAGGAAGAGCAGGGGGCATGTAGACACAAAGGTTTCTCACCCACTTAAATGCAGGTTGGAATTTGATTTTGGAGTATAGGAAAGAGAATGGTAAATTCCCGTAAAACCAGATGGACAGAGGAAGACTAAGAAGCTTCCAGGAGGGCAAATGCCCACCATCTTCTCTGTGTTCTCATTTAAGCCTCATGATGTGCCTTAGAGATTGGCACTATTTCCATTTTACTGTAAGGGATGAGTTAGGGTTTAGAGTAGCCTGCATTAGACAGGAGTCAGAGTTCTCAGAGCTTCCTAGAACCTTGTCCTTGTGCCTAAGCTCCCTCTGTGGTGACCAGCCTGTCCTGGTTTGTCCCGGACTTTCCTGGTTTTGAGACTGAAGTCCAGCATCCCTGAAACCCTCAGTCTGGGGTAAACCTAGCTCTTTGTTCATTTTGTTCACGAGGGGACAGGTGTTCCTGCCAGGAGACACCCTGGTGCCCACAGGGCTGAGTCAGGCCTGCTCTGCTCAACTGACCGGTGACTAGTGCCAGGGCAGACGATGGAGTAGGGACAGTCCACAGCCCCAGGCTGGGTGCTCAGCCAACACCTGTTCCACAGCGTTTTACTCTGGATCTGGTGACCGCAGCGGGTTGCTGTCAGTCTGAGCTAGGAGAGAATCAGCAAAGAGGCTGACAAACAGAAAGACCAGTGATTATTGTGGAAGTCAATCACGGCTTTCTGTCTTGGGACAAATTTAGGGTAAAGGATGAAAAACTTATTCAGAATTACTTCAGGTCAAAAGGAACTTTAAGACACCAGTTTCCTGGCATCAAGAATGACTTCGTGAGCAGGTGCGGTTGCAGGAGAGAATGAGCGTGGTCGCTCCAGGCCAGACCTGTCCCGCCCTGTGCTTTTGGTGTCTTGAAGGGACACATAAATGGCAGCAGGGTTCAAACCACCAGGAGTACAGGCAGGCAGATGTAGAGTGGATATTGGCTTGTTTGGGAGAGAAGTGGGTTGGATATAGTTCAGAAAGGGCAGAATACTTTCCCCGCAGAGTCTTAGGATTAGGACAACTCATCTACCCTCCACTGCAAGGCCACACTGGTGGGGAGGTCTGGGATCCTGATGCCACTCAGGTAAGGTGCACAGTAAGGAGGAAAGAAAGAACACAGTCTTGGGGTGGGATACCCCCGGCAGAACAAAGAAGGCAGATTTGACCACCCTCTGCAGCTCTTGGAAGTCACTGACCCCAGGCAGGGGTTGGAGTTAGCTAAGGGCTAGACACATGGTGAGTGTCCTAGTTAGTAGAGTTTCACCCACAAGAAGGAGGCATCAGGAGGGGGATAAGCTCCTACTCTCCCAGTGGTCCAGCTGCAGGAGCCTGGGTTCACGGTCTCTATCCACTCTATGGGCATATTTTACCTTCTACTCAAGATTAGAGACCCCATGTCCTTACAAGAAGACTCTAGATTAATTCTTCTAGATTCCTTCTTCAGAGCCATTATTCCTTCTCTTGTACTCATGTATTCATTTGATACCCACTACTTAGGACATTCTACTTTTTGATAAACAGTTCAATATTTAATCTGTGATCATATGCAATTCTTATCTTTTGGGGAGTCCTTTAAGGGTCTCCTTTATGTAAATCAACACTTGCACTTAAACTGTTCTTCCTCAGTGGTGAGCAGTCAGCATCTGAAAGCCTTTAGGACTCAGGAGGGACCTCTGTAGCCAGTTTCAAGGCTAAGAACTACACTCCTGATCCCAGTCTGCTCCAGCCCTGAAAGCTGACCAACCCATGGTGTTCAGCTGGATTAACAAGATGGGCCACACATTTTTACAGTGAGAAACACTGCTGTTCTGAGAGGGTTACGTGGGCCAGGAAGGGGAGTATGGGCCCACTGAAGGGCTCAGTCCATTACAGAAAAATCTGGAAGAGAGATAAGTGCAATAATTGGGCCTGAGGGAAATCTGCTTACCACCCTCCTCATAAAAGATCTGTCCAAGAAGGATCCCAAAGCAAGGGGCCTCAATCTCAGATCATTAGATTATAAGCAGAGGAAAAGGAGTTGTGCCAAAGATAATCTCCAAGTCAGAGTGTGATCTGTGATTTCCCAGAGTGGGTTAAATACTGAACCACTGCGGGTGAAGGTGGTCATAGGGCAACACTGGAAAACACTCTTCCATGGAGGATTATGACTGTTTTTCTAATGGGTGAGGCAGACTCAGGCGAAGGTGGAGACAAAATGACCAAAGTTGCCGACTATGCTCGAAGAGAACCCAGTTTTTCTGGGCAGATTCCTCCTCCGCCTAAGGGCACTGATGCAATAACTAGCCTAGTTCCTGTTCCATCTTGCTAATAGGAAACCAGACAGCATGACTGAGGCCATTCATCTCATTTGATAAGACCAGCTCCATGGCAATGAGGTTGGAGGACTTCTGCTGTGGAGAGCTGAGAATTCTCTCTTGTTTGAAGACAGGAGGAAAGGTCATTAAGAGAGAACACTGCTGATGGGAGAGCAGGGCTGATGCGTGCTTAAATGCATTTGTCACATGTGAAATCAGTTTCCACTCATGAATGGCCTACAGGTCATCTTGGATAGTGCCAGGACAGTGGCCACCACAGTGACCAGGACACGGAGCGCCAGCCAGGACCACGCCAGGTCCTTCTGGTGCTGCTCTCTGAGGAAGGCAGGGGTCTCAAGTGACATGTTTTCTGAAGATCCCTCTCAGACCTTGACTTTCTGGCTGTAGGCACATCACTTCCACAGTCACTAAAACCAGGCCAGATTGTCAAGTACACTTTCCTGGTCTGAGTTCAAGGTGGGTTGCGGGGGGCGAGGGGGGTCACTGAGACATGAAGACTAAAATTTATAAGGATTTTCTCCTGGAACTACCTTCATCTCGAAGAATTACCAGACTTGTTAAATGTCTCATAAAATGCCTGAAAATGAACATACCCAGACACTAGACAAGCTCAGTGGGTGAAAGCCAGGACATTTTTGGCCAAAGAGCCTTGAGAACTCACCCAGATCCTCAGGCAAGGCCTCTTCAAGAAGAGTTCTTCAGAGCGAGAGGACAAAATGGGCCTAGCTGAGATATAGCTGTGATGCACTGAGTTCTGTTTCGGGAGCTCTGCAGGAGGTCGCTTTGTAGAGTGGTCAGCATTTCAGGCAGCTTTCAAAAGGCTGAATTCATTTGGAATGACAGAGGGAAGGGGAGGAATTGCTAATGGGCAGGAGTGTTGGGCAGAACTCGGGTGTCCCTGCTCTGTAAGGTGGTGGGGGTGGGCTCTCACCAACTCTCCCTCCTCAGGAGAGCACAGCCCTGGACACTGCCAGGTGGGGTCCATGTGTAGGCAGACCCAGGTCAGCCAGTACAGCTACACCTTAGAACAAGAGCAGGGCAGCAGTGGAGACCCTCACAGGAAGGCTCTGTATCGGATGCTTATCAATACTTCTAAAGCCTCCCATCACCTTAATGAGGGTCAAGTCCCCATGTTACAGAAGAAGGTGGTGAAATTCAAAAGAAGAAATGATTGATCTGGGTCATACAGCCAAAAACTGGCTGAGTCAAGGATCAGCTAGGGGTCCAGCTTATGCCAGGCTGACTCCCACCTCCCTTAGTCTGAGTTTCTAGTAACCATATGTTAAATTACCCTCTGGACACAGAACCAAATCGTCAAGCATAATCTGTAAACCAGATTTCTTTGAAAATAGCTAGGAAATACTCAGGGCCTGTGGTTCCCAGGATTCACTCAGTGTTCTCTGTAACTGGAATCTAGATTCCTTTGTGGCCATTTCTGATTCCCTGAGAGGTCACCTTCTTCACTACTTGCCTCTTGACCAATGAGAGATACAGGATGCTCTTATTCTGGGAGACAGGACAAAGGTCTACCAGCAATAGGTTATTTTTTTTTCTGCAACTTCCAGGAAGAATTTTGATACAATCAAATATCTATGAGTATCTGCATTGAATCCTTTCTGGCCTCGTACATATGGGGAAGCCTACACATGGCTGGTGGAAGCATCTGGGCTGGAGCCAGGTATTGAGACTCTAAGAGGTCAAGGAAAAAACCCTGACCAAGAACCTTTTTGGAGGGATGGAATTTCTTGGTTGACTCAGGTGACATTAAGTCCCCTGAGAGATTGGGTCCCCCACTTCAGGGAGTTTGCTCTGATCCACGGGTACCTTACAGAATTTTGGGCTCTTACGTCTGGTAAGACTGGGGTTCTGGTTCTTTCTTCTCAGCCTCAAGCTGAAGGTAGTTTTCCATTTATGATTATGTCACACTGAGAACTATCATCAAATTCTGGTGACACTGATACTCAACACTTGTTCAACAGTCACTCTGCTGTGCTTTCTGTAAAGCTCATTACCTCAAAGAATACTAATTCTGATGGCTGACTCAAGGCGGTCATGTCGTCATTATAGAAATCAGGGAAGGGCTCATCTTAGGAACGGGGAAGCATTTGGTGAGTTCACAGGGAACTTTCTTCTTCTGCACTCCTGCATCCAGAATACACTCCAGAACACCCCTACCTTTAGCTACCCTTCGTATGGATTGCCATTGTATGTCTGATCCTCCTAGGACCTGTTGAATGAGAGTGTCAAGCCTAGGGCAACTGGATAGAATGTGAGGAAAATTCTCTCTTCAGTCTCCAGCCATTCACTGGTATCTGATCTGGGAATGCCACACCATTGAGCCATCTCCAGTGGTAGAAGAGCTTTCTTCTTTGCATTTTCTCCATGCCTACTCACTTGGGTTAGTGTTTCTTTTACTGCGTACTAGCAGAATAGCATTAGCCTAGGACAAGTGTGCAGACCAGAGCAGGTGCTTTGGTTTACGTAATTGCACAGCAAAAGAGGACTCAACGGAACTCTGCTTATGAATAGCGGGACTGGAGGGAAAGGAAAAGAAAGTTCCTTATGGTTTCAATGTATGAATGACAAAAATGATAAAAGTTTGGATCTGAGCTCAAAACAGACAACCTTATACAGAATTTATTCTACTGACCTTTCCCATTGGTCAATGAGCTATATATTCTCTATGACTCTGATATAGTTATGAAATCATTTGTTGCAAGTAACATCTCTTAGTC
Organism: Solenodon paradoxus; assembly: GCA_004363575.1. Taxonomy (NCBI): domain Eukaryota; kingdom Metazoa; phylum Chordata; class Mammalia; order Eulipotyphla; family Solenodontidae; genus Solenodon; species Solenodon paradoxus. The sequence goes on along the minus strand of RJWH01003206.1, from coordinate 65,461 downwards.
TTCCAATGAGGGTGTCAATATTTTTCCTAACTATATTACACCAGTAGGAATAAGTATCTGATAAGGGAATAAGAGAAAACACAGTTCAAAAAAGGACATTTAAATTAAAGCATTTGAGGAACTATCTCTGACAATTTGAGGTCCTTCCACAAATTATTCTTCAGTGATGTCTTCCCTGGGCAGATAGAATTCCCTGTGGATGAAATAGTGGAGCTAAGCTCAGGGACACAACTTTCATTCAGAGACTGGTCTTCTTACCGATAGTCCAGATGTCTTGTAATATTGGGCCAGTCCTTCACAGCAAGAGTTTCATTCTCATAGAAGACTTCATTTTCCTACACGAGGTAGCTGCCTTGAATTTAAATAATCTAAGGTTTTAGGGTATATTGAGAATGTGGGACTGAGAATGAACATCGTGTAAACTTTTGTAAGAATGGGAAGGACCAGGAGGTTCTTTTGCCTTATCTGGCCTCACAGAGGCACCACAGCTGGTGACGCTCAACTGGAAGAAAGTTTGGTTCCCGTTAGACTATCTGGGTTTTCAAGCGTGGCCCTGCAGTGTGGTCTTCTCATATCAATGGAAGCATCAGTGGCCATCATGGTAGAGACGGCCCCAGTCCCACTGGGGAAGCACACTGGACACAATTACATTTTTCACAACCACCTTACCCCCTAACCATATTTTGACCAAGGCCTGTCCCCATTTATTCTGGGAGTTTGTGGACCAGACCTGGACTGAGCTTTCATTCCGCTCCTAGACAGCATCTGCTTTCTAACCCAGGTCTTGTCATAGGTGACATCAGGCATACTGATTCGGGTTATATTCTTAGGCCTTTGAGTAGGTGATGGACAACTGGTTTGCCGATTTTTATATACAGTTTTAGGAGATAAAAGCAAAGCCTAAAAGCTATCAGAGGCAACGATCATGGACTTCACCTTCAGGGGAATCTATTCAAAAGGGAAAATAAGGACAGAAAAGTAAGACATATAACCCATCAAAGGTAGAATGTGACTATGGCTGTGATCACAAGAGTTAAAGAAAGGAGAGTTGAAGAAGAGGGAAGGAAGAACCAGAAAGACTTCGCTGGAGAAGCAGCATCTGAAATGGAATCTGAAGCCTGTGAATTTACAGGATGGAGATAATTTTCATGAAAAATATATAGAAGTGATAGGAGGGGAATTTAAGCAGTGGACATCCGGTCCATCTTCCCCCAAAGGTGGAGTGGAGTGGCGACCACAGAGATCTATTTACTCACCGAAAAAAGTCTGAAGAGGGGTAAGCAGACTCTAGGAGAAGGTTTCCAGCATTTCTAGTGTATCTGCTTTCTTCAGAGTCACCTCACACTGGGCTCATGTTCTCTGGAGGAAGGATCCTGGGAGTCCCCACAATGCTGGGTTCAGCTTCTTCACCAGAAGCCGAGGCTTGACCGTCTTTGGAAGATTTGACAACTCATGGCTGTGGACCCCAGGACCCCTGAGAGCTACCTGTTGCCTGGGGGCCTGGGATCTGGAAGGCCTGTGCTCCTGGCTGTCGGGAATGGCATGCCCGACACAGCCTGTTCTTCATGAACTCCGCTGTAGGCCTCTCAGAGAGAGCTTGGAAGCCACCATCAGATTCTGGAGAATTCTCTGTGTCTAACATGGTAACGCACTGCTTTGTGACCAATGACCAGGACAGTGTCCACACAGCAACTTGTCCTCCTTGACTTCACCTCCTTAACCTCTCTCAGGACCCCTCTCATAGATCACCCCTGGAGTAAAGAGCTGTTGTGCACCTTTGATGTCCCATGTGGAGCTCCCAGCAGGAGAACTGGCCAGTCACTGGGATGACCAAGTACAGTTCTCACTGATCCAGGTGCTGGTGCCCTGGGGCAGGTCTGTGGAATGTGCAGGTGGGTAAATAAGACTCCGGTTGAGGGCAGATTCTCCTCATTCATTATCCAATTCTGGCCTGTAGAAACCTTGCTGGGGCCTGTTCTTTCCCAAACATCTGTTTGTCATCCTACCCTTTGGTCCTTTTACTTCTCCCCCAGAGCCCTAGTGAGAAACTGTTAAGTGAGAAGTTTTGGACTTCCCACCCCAGCACACAGGTGAGTCAGTTGTGAGGAGTCAGCTTCTCAGGGAACCAGAGGGCTTGATAGCTGCTGTTTCGACTGAGCCAAGGTGCCTCCCTGGTGTCCCTCCCCACCACCCCCGTGTGCCCCTCCCCTTGGTGCCCCTCCCCCTGTGTGCCCCTCCCCGCCATGTACCTCACCAGGTGTGCCTCCCTGGGCCTCACTGGTAGGAAGACCCTTTCTGAGCCCAGGACTGGGGCCTCACTGGCAGACTTACCAGCATCCTCAAGAGGACACTCTACTTCTGCAGGCAGGAAAATTGTGTCCAATGGACCCATGCTCAGGGCCATTCACGTGAAGGACAGAGCAAGTTTCATTCCTGTTCACACACTAGAAGGCACAGTGCAAGGGCAGCTGGTTCATGCTGGACAAAAGCTGCTGGAAGTCTCAGAGCTGCTATCTGGAGGTAACGCTGCTGCCTCTGCCCTTCCCTCCTGCTGAGGCGGGACAGCGTGGCCTCACCCTTGTGTGACCAGTAACTGACAGGAGCTTGAGACCTTGATCCACAGAGGGGACCAACTCTGGTCAAACAATCAAGTGACCGCTGGTCTTTCTTTCACATGTCGCTCTTGGCTGCCGGCCTAGCCTATTAGGTAAGACAAGCACATGGTCTAAGGGAACATCGGGTTCGGGGTAAGTGGGGGTTTGGCCTAGAAGGTGGGCCAGCACTGGACAATGGTGAAGGTCACTGGGTATTGTGGTGGGGGGATGGGTGTGTTGATTTATATTGAGGAATGGGGGACCTATACATAGGAGTTTATTTTAATGTGTAAAAATAAGAATAATTTAAAAATATATTGGAGAGGAAAAATAAAAGTGGGCCATACCCCCATGAAGCTATCCACCAGGCGGGGGTTCTGTCCAACTGCTGGGCGCCCTTACCTCTGCTCCAGTCAGCTTGCCTCCTTAACGTACTTGGGTCATGAAAAGACACTTCGAGAAAAAACCCTTGTGTCCATCTGGGAAAGGACTTTCCCAGATCCTGTACCAGGCTCCACTTCTGAAATGGGACAGGACATGGTTCCGATCTTTATTCCACCTACTAGCATCAGGTGAGAGCGCTCCAGATGTGAAGAGTCTTGTCTCTGGAACTGTGTCTGTTGGGACTTTCTCATCTATTAAGTTCTGTGGTTTACTGACAACAATTTCCACTGACCTCCCTGAGCTGAGTGCTCAGAACTATGAGGCTTTCCTTTCCTCTTTGTCTGCAAGGACTAGTGTATTTATGCCTTTTGATAATCTTCTCCCCATTCACCCAAGGGCCGCTCTTGTCCCTTGGAGGTTGGTAGGTCAGGCCTTTAGCTGGTAACTCAAGAATAAGGCCGAGTTCGGACGGAGGAAGGCAGGATCAGGGGCTCCACACTGAGAGCAGAAGCCCACAAATGCCTGAAGCAATCCCAGCACTCAGCCGTGGGCAGAGCATGAACCAGCCTGAAGGCTGAATCTACCCAACCGCCCAGGGAACACTGGGCACAGGGCCACCCCTGGGCATCCCAGCCACGCTCAGCAGACACCCCAGCAGAGCAGAGCCCAGAGAAGATGGAAGGGGATGTTGCATATGGGGAGTCCTTGCTGCACAGCCTCTGGCCTCAGAGGCAGGAACCTCATGGAGGGAAGACTGGCAAGGACAGGGACGTGCCAGGTGGGCAAAGTTGGGGGAGATATATCTCCTGTCCCCAGGGCCTCTGCAGACCATGCAACGTGGAGGGGAGCTGTCAGGTTGACAGCCGAACTAGAACCTGCCCTCCAGGGTGGGGCCATCTCTACGCCCTCGGGGAACCAGTAGGCAGATTCAGCCAGGTGGATGTCAGGGTGGCTCTGGGGCCTCCCACGGGCCGTGCCACCAGCGCCGCTCCAGCATCCACTGCTGGGGCCCTGGGCTCCAGAAGCCACAGGCACATTGCTCTTCAGCAACAACTGTCACCAGGTAAGGTTCTCTACTCAGGTGCAGCTGGGGGAGCAGCGGGGTCACTGCTTGTCTCTGCACAGACAGCACCTCCCTGCAGGGCTCAGAGAGACTCCCCAGCCCTGCACCTCGTGAGCCTCTCATCCTGTGTCACACGCCTCTGCGTGTCTCTCTGAGTTGCCTCCATTCAAGAGACTCTGCTGTTCATATGTATTCTCAGGACCTGACCCAGCAGGTGCCAACTAGCCCACTGACATCTTCCAAAGCATGGGATCAGCTCAAGGTGACAGAGAGGTTCTCTTTGTGAATGACCTTCCTTGATTGCACCTAGATTTCCCTGAGATGTTCCAAAAACTGGGGGCCTGGAGGGGCCACTTCCCTGCAGGCCCGGGTTCCTTCACCTTAAATACTGTATTTTCTTCCCTCTGACCTAAGCAAATCCTTCTTCCAGGAAAGGATCCAGCACACGGCCGACAAGGCCCAGTGCTGAGGACTTTGCTCTGTGTAAAGACCAGTCTTGGCCACACTCATAGATGAAGAGGCTTCTGTCCCCAGAGAGTAGCTGTGCCAATCCCCACACCCACTCCGGGCATTCACCCCCATGTAGCTGCTCCACTGAGACTCCCTCGGAGCCCGAAGTACGAACAGCACATGGAAAAGCTGTAGGTGGTCTCTTCAGCTTCCAGGAGCCCAGGCGTCTTTTGGTTCACACCCAGGGAAAGCCATTTATGGGCCTGCAGGAAGGGCGAGAAGCGCTTCAGTCCCCGGGAAAGTCTTGGCAGGAGTTGGGCCGAGCGGTTTGCAAGTCCCACAGTCTTGGCGGAGACATGGAGGCAGGTGCAGGTGCGCCTGGAGAAGCCTCAGGTGGACCGGACGCACAGAAGACTTCGGGAGCCAGAGGTCTGATGTCTCCCTGCTCACGTTCTCTTGGAGGAAGTCCCGCTAAGGCTCCTCGTACTCTGCTTCCCTCTAGCAGGGGGAAGGCAGAATGTTCAGGTGTGTCTCCTTAGTGACGGAATTGTATGCAGAACTTGTCTAGGCCCCTCTTGGGATGGTGACGTCTGTTTTACCTACTCGAATCTTTCTTCATGGAGTAGAGCTAGTTGTCCTCAGACATTTTTGTGGCAGAGCCTTGAAGCTGAGTGAGACCTGGAGTTCTCCTGGTCCTAGTGTCCCGTCCCTCATCCCCGCCCCAAGATCCCCGCCCCATGACCTAACCTTCAGGACCCGTGAATGCGACCTTATCTGGAGGAAGCAGATAGCATTTAGTTAGGGTTCTTGGGAGGATGACAGGACCCTGAATTAACTGGATGGACCCTACAGCCAATCACAAGAGCCCTTTCAGAGAAAGCAGCGGGAGATTTGAGAGAGTCGAGGAAAGGTTTGGAAGAGGAGGGTTGAGACTGGAGAGAGATCCGCAGACAAGGCTGGGGCACCAGAAGCTAGAGACAAAGGAGGATTGTCCCTGAGAGCCTTTGGAGGGACCAACACCTTGATATCAGGTTTCTGGTCTTAGAAGTATGAGAAGAAATGCCTGCTGCTTTGAGACACCCAGGTCCAGTGGTTTGTCACATCAGCACGGGAAATGGACACACCCCTCATTTTATGGCACATGATGCTGCCGGCCTAGGGAAACCTGACTGCAGGAAACGGAGACGGCGAAGTGATCTCATGGGTTGGCTGGGAACCCAGCACACGCGACCTGGGTTCGCTCCTCCCTGTTCGCCACACTCCACTCCTCTGTGTGGCCCTCTGTGGCTGCTTAAATAGCACGGAGTGACAAGTGCGTGGAGCCTGTGAGCTGTCCCTCCAGCTCCTCACAAGGGTCAGCTCTCCCGGGGGGCGCTATGGCTCCGAACTGGTGCCATGTTTTTCCTTCGATTCTGTGGCGCCTCTTTTGCAGCGTTACCTGGGCCCCAGGCCTGAGGGTCCGCAGAAGGCAGCTGGGACACGCAGGCAGCGCTGCGATGTCTGAAGTCCCAATACACTGAGGTCCTAGAGCAGGAAGAAGAGACGTGCGTTTCCACCCGCTGTGTCTCTGGGCGTGGTTTCCTTTAAGAATTATGCCAAGGATCCAGGCCTGTGCTGCCCCGCTGGGTAGACACCTGCAAACACGGCGACTGGACACTGGGCACGTCACTCCCGCTGCGGAGGCACTCAGCCTTTTTAGTTTTTAATTTATTTTTTCCTTTAAAGGTTCTTTAATAATAATTGTATGACATTTCTGTAGTTCACAAACCTGTGCTCCTTTTAAGATTGTGAGATGGCGGCTCAGACTGTGGGTCTCACAAGCAGGGCTCTAGTGGAGAAGCCAAATTTACATTTTATTTCAATTAGAAAATAGTTTGGTTCCTGGAAAAATGATAGGCTGCTTGGAACAAATTCACATTTCAAATATGTGAATCTACTTTTCTGTCTGCAATGCTTCTGAGATGGACAAACAAACCAAGTCTTCTGAAGAAATGCATGTTTGTGCTGTGTACCTCTCAGAATTTGAAGACTGTACTATAACACAGCAAAGAGCATTTCATTAGTCATTTTTAATGATTACATGCTTAAATAAAAACATTTGGATATATTAAGATCAAAGTAGGAAATATTAATTTAACTGTCCCGCTTCTGCCAGCTCTGTCTGCTGTTGAAGCTCTGGGTCTTGAAGGGTTAAGTTGCCCCCTGTGACCCAGGGACATCTGAGTTATGAATGCCCTGAGGGGTCTGCTGAAACCTCATCCCCACCCCACTCTTCAGATATGGGGACTGTGAGTCCAAAGGTGAGGGGGTCTTGTCTAGGGCCCTGGTGTAGAATCAGGCCTGGAACCGGTGGCTACGGAGTTCTTTCCACTCCCTGGTCTGGACAGGCTGGGAGCACGGCTGCGGCGTTCCCACAGGCTGGAACCCCAGGAAAGGGTTGACAGGTTGCGGAGTCAGCTCGCCCCTACTCGGCAGGGCTCTGTTTTAATCAGCCTGAACGCTCTCCGAAGGCAATGTGGATGTGAAGGATGCCTTGTTGGATCTGGAGTCTCCTAGGAACTTGGATGTGGGATTCAAATCTGAGACCACCTCTCACTCAAGACCCCCGGTTGCCCGGCTTGCGCAGGCCATTTTCCGCGTGGCCACGCGGTGTCGCCCTCGCTCCATGAGTGCGCCCGGGGCCTGCCCCGCGCAGGCTCTGCGCGAACTGCGAGCTGAGGCCGGGGTCTGCTTCTGACCCACTCAGCCGGAGCTAGTGCTGCTGCGGCCTGAAAGCACAGGCTGTCTGCAGAATCTGACTTTCTGGGGAATATTTAGTAGGATGCTTTCCTGTGGCGGGCTCCACCACGCGGTCTTTGTGGCTTACCCACATCCGAAGGCTCCGGGGCGTCTGGTGTCAGGCTGGTACCGCGCAGGGTCCTGATTCCCCAGGTGTTGGGAGTGCTGGTAACTATGCCCATGGCCTCAGGGCAGCAGGACGGAAGACTCTGGGAGATCTGGTCAGGCAAAGGGCTGCCCGGACCTGTGTAAAAGCCACTGTCTGGTGCCCGTCCCCAGGGGCCATCTCCACCAGCAAGGCCAGTGGGGTCCCACCCACAACAGGTGGGTGAGATGAGGGCCGGACATGAGCGCCTTGCCCGGAGTCAGCGCTGAGCGCGCCTTGCTTCTACTGTTTTCACCACCGCAAGGTGCTTTTACGTTTCACGGCTTGAGTCGTGGTCCCCTCAATTCATGTGTGACGCCCTAACTCCTAGGCCCTCAGAAGGGACCTTATTTGGAAATTCAGTTATGGCGGATGTCGTGAGTTCAGATGAAGTCAGGCTGGGCTCAGTGGGCCTTCTCCCAACACAGTGTTGACCTCATAAAAGGGGGAGTTCAGATGGGGACAAGCATGCAGGGAGAACACACGTGAAGATGGGGGCAGAGGTGGGGGATGTCTCTGTGTGCCAGTGACTCCAAAGACTGGCAGCAAACCCGCAGAACTAGAGAGGGGCCTGAGGCAGGCTCCCTCACAGGGCCCAGAGGAGGCGAACCCCAGACACCTTGGTGAGGGGCATGTGGGCCCTAGAACTCAGATGAGGAGGCCGCCCCACCCACGGTGCTTTGTTTCCGCTGCCTGAGCACATAGATCCATGACCATGTTCCAGAGGCCTTCGGAACCCCCAGTTTTACCCTGGCAGCCTCTGACTGTGATGTTTGGTTCCTGACTTTCCTTTGTCTCCTTTGTCCTATGGCTGAACAGTTCCTCCTTGTCTCCTGCTTTCCAGGCTCCCAGCGTGCCCCTTACTCCGGAATGGCCACCCCAGATCAGTCCCCATTCCTGCAGGAAAGGAAGAATTCTCCCAGGAGGCACAGGAAGGCCAGCTGAGTCAGCTGGTTCTCACTAAAGTGTGAGTGGCGAACTCCCAAGCAGCGTGACTGCAGGGAAACCCCCCCGGCTCTCCTAGGCAAGCTTACCTGTCCAAGAGCAGTTTGTTCATTCCAGAAGAGGACCCTTTGGTGGATGAGGGACTCTCTTGTCCTATGAATGCACACTGCAAAGGGAACCACTGTATATGCATGTGTTTTTCTATGACACGGGTGGGGTCCCATTGCCCATGCCTGTGCATCTGACCTGGGGCCCATGCTGGTTCTGCTCAGTCACAGGACTTCCCTCCGGCCCTCCCCTCACCCCAGCCAGCAGCAACTGGCATCTCTCCTCCTCAGTGGGTGGGATCCAGCCCTCCTTCCTCTTCTCTCTGCCCCCCACAGCTCCACTCTTACCTCGTAAAAAACAGGCTTGATCATGGGCGTGGGGTGTTTCCAGTCTCACTGAGCGGACAGGTTGCCCCCAGGGCTGAATGGTGCCGGCAGCCGTGCCTAGTTGGCCTCCTGGGAGTGGAGCTGGCTGGAGTGGGCTCTGCCCACAAAGTTTTGGCACCAGGCAAGCCGCACTGCCTGGCTTTAATGAGTGGTAACCTCTGGTCTTTAGCTGTTGAGGGGCTGGAGAGATGGGAGCACTGTGGGGCTCTGGGAGCAGGCATAGAAGGCAGGGTGCAGGCGTGCTCTCTCTAGGAGTCTTGAGAAGGGCCTTGAAGCTCTGGTTCCACGACCAAGGGCTGAAAGGTAAGCAGAGTCCCTGGTGGTGGGGGTGGCCTCTCCCACGCTGAGCTCCCCGGGTTGGTCTGGGGTGCCTGCCCTGGGTTGAGTCGCCTCCATGGGAACCTCCAGTGTAAGAAGTGCTCCTTCTTTCAGAAGAGCCAGTTCTGCTGGGTGATGTCACAAACCCTGAAAGGTTTACTCCCCAGTGCTGACCCCTGAGTGGACACTAGGTGGGCAGAGCAGAATTGCCCACATTAGAAACTGCAGTAGGGGAGGGAGAAGGGCACACTGTTTGTTGGGTAGTCAGGGAGAGCTTCCTGGAGGAGATGCAATGTGAGCAGGGCTGGAGGAAAAGGCTGAGGGACCCTATAGTCTGAGGGTCCAGGAGGAGCAGGCGTGGGGCACGGGGGCAGCAGGCTGTTGGGGGCCCTTCTGGAGGGTAACCATCTCTTCCGCAAAGTCCTCACTCCAGATCCAGCTCTCCCAACAATGACACTCCCTCTCCTTCCCCTCTCACCACCCAAGTGCTCATCACATGAGCCCCTTTCTTCCTCCCCACATTCCAGGCCCTGCCCTTGTACCCCCAGACCTGCCCCCACATTCGTTATTGGCTCCCAGTTTGACACCTGTTACCCAATCCCACCATGTTTGCTAAACCACATCTCCTTCCTTCCTTCCTTCCTTTTTTCCTTCCCTCCCTTCCTTCCTTCCTTCCTTCCTCCCTCCCTTCCTTCCTTCCTTCCTTCCTTCCTTCCTTCCTTCCTTTTTTCCTTCCCTTCCTTCCTTCCTTCCTTTCCTTCTCTCTCCCCTCCTTCCTTCCTCTCTCTAAAAAATGAAAAAAGAATCCTCCTTGGCCTCTGACATGTGGCCTGCTGGCATACCTGGGTTGCTTCCAGAAACTTTCCCACCCCATCCAGAGACCTGTCCATCCTTCGGAGCCAGGGGCCGGCAGGAACAGGTAAGGAAAGGAGTCAGGGTCTTTCTGAGCCCCTCCTCCGTGCTCCTAGGGGTACAACAGAAAAAGCAAACAAATCACAAAGGATGGGGACCTGGAGTCCCTCCATCTGTCTCAGAAGCTGCATGAAAGGAAGAACAGAAGTGGGATTTCGGGGTCAGCCTGATGGGCTGCTTTCCGCCAGATGGGGCCCTCACCAGAGACTAAGGGACGAGGGCTCTGTCCTGCTCTCAGGGGCAGGAGAGCTGCTCCCTGCTCAGCGGCAGCAGCTGAGCTTGCCTGGTGCACAGGCTCGGCGGTGCAGGCCAGCTGTGCGGAGCCCACTGAGGGCGACTGCCTGCCAGCACCTGTGAGTGGTGACGACCCGTGTTAAGGCACCGAGGACCCAGGTGTTGTTCTGAAGACATCAGCCCACGTTTGACTTTTTTGATTCACTGTTCGTGTGGGCTCTCTGGCTTCTCCTTGAAAAGCATTAAATGCACGCACTTTTTTCTAACCTGTAGATCAATAGGACTTTAATATAAGCTAGTTGACCACACCGATTAATCACGTATATCAGAGCACTGGATTCGAACTCAGAAAACTTAAGTATCTTAAAGTTAACCTTTTTTGTTTTTGAAAGAGAGAGTAAGGACAGGAGAAGAAGAAGCATTTTGCTATTGTTTTTAAAGGAAAGGTGCAGGAAGAATGAAGGCAGGCAGGCAGACAGGAAGAGAGAGGAGGAGGAAGCATTTTCTTTTTTTTTATTTAGTTGTTCACACTGGTTGTTTCCCTCTGGGCCTGGGACTTGAACCCAGGGGTACACAGGCTATGCGCCTTCAGAGATGATTGACTCCACCAGGGTGACTGGAAATGTACACTTTTTATCACTACGGTCAACGCTCGTTCTGACATGGGCTCTCTGGTCCCCTGGCTGTCGGGCAGCCATAGTTCAGGGCTGGGAGCTGTTCGCTCCATGAAACATTTTCCCAGATGTTCTTTTAGCTGATTCCCCCAGACTCCTGTTCAGAGTCGGGGTGCACAGCTCCCTGCTCCCAGATTCCTTCTTCATCAACTGTATAGACTTGCTAGGGGCAAAGGAAGGATATGGGGGTCTGGCTGGGACAGGGAGCTGGGTGTGACCACAGGACGGTTCTGGGAGGATTCCCTCAAGTCCGTGAGAAAGTGGGAGAGACAAGAGGAGGTGGGGGCACAGCTGTATTGTATGAAAACTGACACCCGCTCTTCTCCTCCACAGCGGGTCCACCTTAGCTTCCCTTTTGCAGTGGGAATTGATAAAGGGGTGACTGAGTCATCCTCGTGATGGGGCCCACAGGGTCGGAACCTTTCCAAGGGCCAAAAGGTGAAGGAGACCGGATGCTGTTTCCTGGGTCAGGTGGGTCATGTAAAGCCATGCTGTGCAGATCCAGACCAGGTCAGAGTCCAGGGCTGCAGGTTTGGGGGTGGATTGTTTGGGGGAAGTAAAGTGAGACTGAAGAGCCATTATTATTTTTTAAAATTTTTGCTTATTTTTTTACAAGATTTTTTTTAAATGAAAACATGGAAAGTTTACGTATACTTGTGAATTACATCGGCGCACTAACTATCAAGGGGTTGAGTACTCTAACACATACCCTGGGAATGAGCTGAGTATCAAAAGAAGGAACATATTGAAAAGATGGAACCTCCCCCTAGGGTTGGGATTCTTGTCATCTGGAGAAGGTGTAGTTGTTGTCCATTGGTGGTGAAGAAAGTCCTGTATTGTCTGGGGTCAGGACTAGTTCGTGGAAAGTCCACAGGAGCTGGCAGGCAAGAAAGGGGCACTTCTGCTGGGTTGTGGATGATGTACTGATCAACAAGGACTGCGTTCAAGAAACTCTGCTGGAGGTTTTAATGTGATCAAGGCTGGCACACGACACCCACTATGGTGTATTTGCTCTCTTACTGTTTTTCTGTGTGGTTTCTTTATGCTTTATACAGCATCCTTTAATATTTTTTGCAAAGCTGGTTTTGTGGTGATAAACTCCTTTAACTTTTGCTTGTCGGAAAAGGTTTTTATCATTCCTTCAGTTCTGAATGATAGTCTTGCTGGATATAGTATCCTAGGTTGAAACTCCTTTTCTTTCAGCACTTTGAATATATTACGCCATTCCCTTCTGGCCTGTAGAGTTTCCTTTGAGAAGTCTGCTGACAGTCTTACGAGGGCTCCTCTGTATGTGACACGTTTTTCTCTGGCTGCTTTTAATAGTCTTTCTTTATCTTGTATTTTTGACATTTTTATGATGATGTGTCTAGATCTATTTCTTTTAGTAGGAACTCTTTGAGCTTCCTGGATCTGGAGGCTTGCTTCATTCTTCAAGTTGGGGAAGATTTCTTCAAATACGGTTTCTGCCCCCTTTATTCTCTCTTCCTCTGGGACCCCTATGATGTGAATGTTGTTCTTTTTGACGTTATCCCAGAGGTCTCGAATGCTGCCTTCGATTCTTTGAATTTTTTTTGATCTCTTTGCTGGTTTGTTTGATTGAGTTCCTCTGTCCTATCTTCCAGATCGCTGATTCTACTGGAAGCTTCATCCATCCTATTGTTGAGCCCCTCTATTGAGTTCTTTATTTCAGCCATCGTGTCTCTTACCTGTTTGATGCCTTGTTTTAATTCTTCTCTTTGCTTCCTGACATTCTCATTTACTGCCTCAACTGATTTTTGGATTCTCATGAGTATGTTAATCACTGTTACCCTAAATTCCTCTTCAGGCAATTTACATATGTTTGCTGTATCCAGGTTTTCCCCTGGGTTTTTTATTGGATCCATCAGTTCACATATATTTCTCTGTGCCTTTGCTCTATTTGGCATTATGTTTATATTTTTGAGGGTTCAGTTTCCCTGGCGCTGTGTAGTTTTGACTTGCCCAGCAATGGCAAGCAGGCTGCAGCTTTGCCGCTCCCACAAGGTGGTGCTAGCGGGTAGCACTGAGGCTTGGGACTGCCTTCTCGCTGTAATCCAGGGGGTGGGGCACCAGATGGGTGGATATGTGGTGGGCGGGATTTCCGCTCAGTGGCTCCCGGGTTCTGGTGTGAACTAGTCGTGGGAGGGTTTTGATTTGGCTGATTTCCGCTTATGGCCCCGCCCAGTGCTGTTTCACCACAAGGGTTCCAGTTCAGCTTCCAGTTCACTGGCTCTCATTTTGCCCCCTCCCAAGTCGGCCCTCCTGGCTCCACATCTTAGCCCCACTGAGCCTGCCTTTTGCTGCCTCTGCACCTGGTCCTGAAATCCCTAGTCTCTGCCCCACTGCGCATCCAGAGACCCCTGAGCTCCATCCCAAATCCAAATCAACGACTTAGCTCAGAACCAGATCGGATGCCCTCACCCACCGTTAGCCTTCTGCTGTTCTGTCTCCAGCTGAAGTGCCAGTTGTTTCCTGGTGTTTGTCTCAGGAAAACAGGTGAGTTTTTTTTGTTTTTGGGTGTTTTTTGGTATCTGTGGGGAGCAACCCGAAAGTGTCCTATCAGGTCACCATCCGAGAACCATTATTTTTAAAAGTTACTGCTAAGGGAACATGCAGATGATGGATTTTTTTTCCCAATTGCCTTGCAAGGTAATTTGAAAACACACAAAAAAATCCACAAAGGCCCTTTGAAATGTTGCCAGCTGTGAATGAGTGAAAGCCAGTGTAAGTTCAGAAGTTAGCGTCCTACTCTTGTTTCAGATAAAGACCCTTTACGGTCCTTTCCCATCATTCAGCATAAATACATATCCCCGAAGTTTCTCCAAAATTTGATTTTCTTCTCCATTTCAAAGAAAAAAAAGTGTTGGGAACTGTCTAAGCCTGGTTTCCCTGGCCAGGACAAATTCTCATGAACCCTGTACACAGGAACCGCAGTTTCAAAGCCACTTTTATTTGGGGGTGGGGGGGCCTGAATCCCCATGGTGGTGACGGAGGGGAACTGCTCCTCATATGGTCTTTGGGGGTGGGGTGGTGGTGGGGGAACTGCATCCACATTGGATGCGTATATAATTGATATTTAAGTCTTTCCCTGGAAACTTCAACTTTGATAGTTTACATCTCTTCTTAATAGCATATTAAATCATTTTATAACCCTTAACAACAGTTTAATCTTTCCATTGTTGAAAAATGAGGTCATAAGAATAGGCCAGGGAAAACTTATTTGAATGTACCACCCTTCATCATGGCATTCAGGGGTTTTGGGGGACCCTGATGTGTTTGGGGGGACTGCCTGTGCAATGGTGGGGTCGCACCCCGATGGGGTCAGAGAGAAGGACTCCTCCATGGTAGGGGCTTGGTGTGCTGGGCCTCTGGGTGTGGTACTGTGGGCACCTAGGCCTTGGACTCCTAATTGGGCATTGTTGAAAGTAGGCTTTCTTCCTGCCAGTATGTCCTGTGGTCTCTCCCTGTGTTCAGTAAAAGGGTTTGTGTACCGTTGCAATTAGAGTGTGCGTGGCCAGGAGAGGAGGGAGAGTGAGCGAAAGAGCAAGAACGGAGAGAGAGGGAGAAAGAGCTCTGTTTTTGCAAAAACAAGTATGCCTTCTCCTTGGGAATGACACCAAAGAATACCTTCTAAATGAAGTATGTTTCCCTTCAGAGATTACAGAATCCGTTGATCAAAGTCCCCTGGAAATAGCTTTTGGCAACTCCGATGTTCTCTGTAACTCTTCCTTGATTTGAGTGGGGTGGTCCTGTACTGGGAATAGCAGTGCCTTGCCTTTGAAAGTGAGGGACCCGGGGAGGGGACAGAGGTGGCCTCGATGTCTGCCGAATGCTCTGTGGACCCCGTGGCCTCACGTGGTTCGGGGCTGGTTTGCTTGGGAAGTGGCTTTGCTGCTCTAGAAAATGGATTCTGGTGCAAGGCGGCCCCTCTGTCCAAGTAACGTGATACGTGTGTCTTGGAAACTTAAACAAGGCTCTGGCAATCCTGGTGAAATGTATTGTCGTCGGCTCTGTGTCCTGACATCCTCCATAGAGTTGAGGAATGTTTGGACCTTGGCCTCTGAGCCCTTTCTGGTTTAAGTTTAATGCGCGTCCAGGCCGTCCAAGTGTCTACCTGGCAGCCGAGAAGAGCCCGCCTGTTAATTAGCGCTCAGCTCTGCTGTCTCCGTCCAGGCCCTATGGCCAACCCTACACATTTGTATACATTTTATATGGTCTATTTCCATGATAAATTGCCCATAAATTAAATACAGATTTTCTTGGGAACATCTTAAAAAAAAAGGAAAAGATCCGAGTGAGCCATGTTTCTGGGATTGGAAGTGACGTGGATTAGGAGGGGGAGGGCAGCCCGTGTGCCGACTCCCCAGCAGGCGGGTCAGGCGTCTGGGTTACGCAACCTGAGTTGTGTGTGAACGGACGTGCAGCGTGCCTTCCCTCCGTCTTTCGAGTTGTGAGCCGTATGTTGTGATGGAGACCGACTGATTGACCTGGACAGGCTGGAGCGGGGCCAGAGCAGACCGCAGGACAGCGGCTCTGTGAGCACTCTTCTCTCCTGCGGAGGGGATGCTGGTGGCATTGTTCCTAGGACAGTGTTCATGGTGTCGCCCTGCCTTGGGAGAGCATCTTGATGGGATACTTCGTTGTCAGCATAATCTGTGGCTAATAATCAAGTACTAATGCACATTATAAAAGAAATCAGCAGATCCCAGGTTCATCTCAAACATGTCCTGTCATTCCAGCTTTTTATTGGAAAGTGAAGGATAGAATTCCACCAGATCCACGGACTCAGGCCCATCCTAATACTCAGGGCATCCATGCCCTGCCCTTTGCTACCTCAAGGCCTTTGCACTGGCTGCTTCCTCTGGTTGGCTTGCTTCTTCCTCCCCCTCTAAGGTCTCTCTTCAATGAGTCCTTCCCAAAAAAACACTTTATTTAAAAATGCACCATGTTGGTAATTCATGGGTGAATCAGCCACTGAGAAGACTTGGGCACAATCAAGGAAAAGCCCAAGGAAGGAGTCCGGACTGAGCACAATGATCATCACAATTTGATGGTGGAAGGTCAGGTTCTGTGGTGTAGTTTTAGCTTTAGAGGCATAGACCACTTAGAAAACTCATGGAAGCCCATTGTGGATGGTAGAGTTTGTCAGTGAGGCAAATCAGATTCCCATTGGACCAGCACCCGTCAATGAAACAGACATGGCACAGTCAGACGAGGTGGATGAAGGTACAGCTGAGGGGTCAGTAGCAGACAGGGGGTGTCTACTACAGAGGAAACTAGTTGTTTACTCCAGATCTGTTTCTCCAGACCAAGAAGACAAGTAGGAAGTGGCCATGGGCTCCACCACATCCTGGTTACTGTATCCATTTTTCTATTCTTGCATTTCCACACCCCCAGCCCTATATTGCACATGAAGTAACTGTTGTAGGCACAAGCATATTGCATTAAAAAATCCAAACCAAGCCAAGCCACACATGCCTGATACTCTCCTGCCTCCTACCAACTTTATTGATTTTTTATCAGTATCCGCATTTGATATACTGTGCGTTTTACTAATTATTATAGACAGAAAGTAGAGGGTCTGTAAAGGAAAGGATTGTGTCTCTTTCATTCTCTGTTCTATTCCATCTCTGGCATCTCGGAGATGCTGCATAAGGTAAGTTGGACAGATGCAAGAATGAAGGCTGGGATCCGCCTGCAGAGGCCATCTGTTCCATCACGCGATAGAAGAAAGGAACATGGCAGTAACTGCTCTCAGCAACTACCTGTGAGTCAGTTGGCCGATGTGACAAAAAGGCATATTTTAGTCTAACTAAAAAAACTTTCAAGGCATGTGCATTTCAACCACGGGAGGAACTGGTTTGGAGGGGTGATGGCCGAGGAAGTGGTAGGAGGACTTGTGAGTCTGGGAGGGGCTGCTCGCAGACACTTCCCTCCTCTTCTCCGAGGCTCTGTCTGAGGTGCTGCAGGCTCCATCCCAGGTGCTCCTGTGATTCAGTGTCCTAGAGTCTGGGGCAGGCCCAGGTGGCCCAGGTGTCTTGCTCAGAGCAGGCGCCCCTGGCACGCTGTCACCCGTTGTGGCTGGGTGGCACCTCCAGCAGGTGGTCTGTTCCTGGTGGTCTCCGGGCTGCTTCTCATGGTCTATTGGAAGTTGTCCAGGGCCCAGGGTGCTGGGAGTTCCTCTTCCCCCAAAGAGACACTGACTTTTTTATTCTCTATTCAAGCAACCACTGGCTGTGCGCTCCCCTTGAGTGAGTTCTGGTGGTTAGGTCCCCTGAGACCCCAGGCGCCAGATCCAAACTGCGGCCCCACCTGAGGTCCTAGCTGAGACCTGCTCTGGTGGGCCCAGGGGCCAGGTGCAGACTGGGCACCGCAGGTCCGTGAGGATCTAGCCAGGTGCTGCAGCTTCAGTGCCTAGGAGATGGGTGAGACTTTCTAGCGGAACTTCACGGGGAGCTCGGGGCAGGGGCTCAGCAGGAGCCAACTTCTGGGGCCGGATGCTGCTGGGAGCAGAAGAGTCTGTGGTGGACACAGCAGGAAGCGGGGCCCCACAAGCGCACAGGCAGAGGCAGAAAACAAACTGCCTGGTTCTCATCTTTCTTCAGGGCGGGCAGAGCCTCAGGGCCTTGGTGGGGTGAGGAGCAGACAGGAGCCACTCAACCAGTGACACCCTGCCTCGAGGGCTGCTTCCTTCTTGGAGTGGAGACCCTGAGTTCCACTCTAGACCAGCTGAATGCCTTGGGCAAGCACTGACCTCCCTTCCTGCACCTCTGCAGCCTGGGGACTAACCAGGGGCTCTTCATTGTTAAGGGGTGCTGCTTCCTCTCAGGGAATAACTGTGATCCCGGTCTGGGAGGACGTGTGTTCCGGCCTGCGGTCCGTCAGGCAGCTGGGAGATGACCAAGAGACGCTTTGCTTTATGGCCATTGGTGGTGGATGAGGTCTTCCCCACTTGGGCTTCATAAATTATTCTGTGGGGTCCATTAGAGCTGGGCGGGGAGCGAGGGAGGGATTTTATGGGTGATTTACACTGAGCCTTTGTCCGACATCCTACAGGTTGCCAGCTGGACATGGCTTCTGGCTGCTTCTGGCCGAGCCTGGGCCAGAGCGGCCTCCACAGTGTGAAATCACGGTGACCTGGGCAGAGCGGCCTCAGGACCCCACAAGGAGGCTGCCTCTAGCAAAGGCAGGAGGGAGCAAAGGTCCCTGTCTCGCCATCTGCTCTCCCAAGGACTTGAGTTCCAGTCCCTGTAGGTGGTGTCCCACTGGAGTGAGAATCCTCTCAGGAGGGATCACGAGTTTGGAGCTGGCCGTGCCTTTGAGATCATTTAGCCCAATTTCGGGCTCGACTGTGAAGGAAGCAGGCGCCTTCAGGGTCTCAGAGCAGGGTGGACCTGGCCCACATCGTGTTGCCCTTTGCACCAGGGGAGGGAGAGCTTGGCGTAGGGCAGCCGGGAAGCCTCCTCGAGTCCGTGGGTTGTGGGGACAGGATGCACCTGTCTGCAGAGGGTGCTGGCATCACCGGCACCTCTCTAGCCTGTGACGTCCTTTTCCTGGTCCCCAGCACTGCACCTGGTACCACTGGGGCTTTCCCGGGTCTCTCCTGAATCTGTCTGCTGCTCCCATGGTCCAGAATAGCTCTGGGGCCCCACTAGCTGCAGGGGACCCAGGGGTTCCAGTCCCCAGCGAGAAGAGACGAAATGGATAGAAGTTATGTCTAGGAAGTCAATTGAGAATGTGTGTCACAGGGGTGCACGAATGGAAGGCAGGATAAAGGTCATGCCCATGCATCTTCATCTGGGGAGACCTGGGTTTAGCCCTCACCCAGGTGCACCGCAGTCCTCACCAGGCCTCAGTTTCCCCTGCTGGGCTTCCGGAATGTCAGTGAGTGAGTCTCCCCAGTGTGGGGACCCTGGGGTTGGGACGACACAGCTGATGAATTGATGGCAGGTAGTGGCTCTTTATATCTGTGCTGTGAGCTGTTGGCAAAAGTGAAGTTGGAGAATTTTTTTTTAAATTTTAATTTTTTAAGGAAAGGTGCAGACAGGAATGAAGGCAAGCAGGCAGCTAAGGAGGAAGAGAAACAAGAGTATTTATTTTTATTTTTATTTAGTTGTTCACAGTGATTGTTCCCCCCTGGACATGGGAGTGAAATCCAGAGGCCTGTGCTGCTTCGGAGGTGGCTGACCCAACTGCTGCTCTACCAAGGCATTCCTGGGAAAGCTTGTTAAAAACAGGTGTAACCAGTATGAATTTGATCCAAGTCACTTGGGTGTAAGAAATGCCACATTTCTATTTTCTAAATCAAATGTGGCCCAGAACCCAGCCTCCTGGTGCTAGTACATCTGATCCCTGTCATGGTCGGGGTCTCCCTCACCCCTGCTCCCCTCCTCCTCTCTCTTCCTTTTCTCCTGCAGGATGAGCTGCAGAAAGGCAGGCTGTGGCCTCCTTCGCCATTCCCCCTTGCCCAGGGCCATGTGGTCTCCTCGGGGGTGGGAAGTGCTCCGCTCTCAATGGGGTCCCCTGGAGCTCTGGAGCCCAAGCCCCTGCCTGTGCCACTGGGGGCGGATCCACAGCCCGTGTGAAGCCTGTCGTGATTCCCCAGATCCTGGTCTGACCCACAGTCCGGGGAACATGCTGGCTTCCGGCCTGTGGCCACTTGATTGGCGGGCCTGCCACCTATCTCTGCATACCCCGGGGATTTGCCTCCAGCCATAACGCAGCCACGTTTAATTGTCAGTTTGTGGCCAAAGCCCATCGCAGACAAAACACCAATAAAAGCCTGGCCTGGAAAAAGGCGGGGCCTTTGAGCAGAGGAATCGGGGTTACTCTCATGGCCCAAAGCTATGTTTTTTTCCTCTCCTTTTGGCAAAAGAGCAAACGAAGTAAGTTTAAAAACAATGTACAGTCCACGTCTGATGACTGTAGAATGTGTATGGCCTTCAGCTGCTTCCAGCAAATTATTCATGATCTATTAGAGCATAAGCTAGACGCTGACACCATGTCTCCTCTGCATATGACTCAGCCCTGCGGGCCGGCCTGGGGCTCCTGGCCTGGGGCCTCAACGGAGTGTACCTGAGCCAGGTAACTCCCCTTAGTATCAATACTAATGTCAAGTCCGTGGACGGGCTCATGAGACGAAAGCATTTCTAGGGTCCTGTAGTGGACCCTGAGACTTGGCTTGGGGTATAATGGGTCTTGGGGACAATTTTGCCCAGATCCCAGGTGTCTGGGCTCAGCCTGGACTGTGTGGTTCCCATGGGAGGAAAATGCCCACCTGCTTGCACCCTTGTCATTCCCAACTGGGGAGTCGTCGGCCCTCATCTCTCACTGTCAATATTCCCACGGAGCACCTGTGACCTCGAAGAAATCCCGAGCTGGGGCGTAGCGGATGCAAGAGAGCTTCGCTCCAGCAGTTCAGAGACGGCTCCAACCCATTGGTGTGTCTTTCACCAAGTCCCTTCCCTCCTCAGCCCTGTTTTCATATTCTTCTTATTTTTCACGTTTATGGTTTTCTGAACACAATACAACGTGTGCACAGGCTGTCTTTGATTTTTCGCTGTGCGGTCTGGCCTTAGGCGTGGTGACTGACGGCCGGCAGCGTGGCGTTTCCACCATGGCTTTGTGGTCCTGGGAGGAGGAAGTGTGAGCCATCTCAGCACAGTGACACTTGTCGCGTGTCAGCAGCGCCCCCAGCTCCCTGACGTTGTGGACCGGGAACGTCTGGAAGCCACCGGGCAGCGCGTGCCTTGTTTTCTTGTTGCTCCATAACCAACGTTGGCATCAAGATCTGGCCCTGGACTCTTCTGCGTGCCCTGTTGTCAATGCCTCTGAGCTTCCACCAGTCACGCTTAATTGTGACATGTTGGTTTCATGGCGCCGCATGGACTTCTTGGTTCTCTTTTTGACCATCTTACTCTTTTTGAGGCGAGTGAGGGCGGCCATGATGCCCCGTCTGAGATGCTTCCACCTCCGTAGGCAGCGCGGAAGAGGACGTGGGAAGCTCAGACCTGGTTTTATTTCCCATTTTGAAAAGCAAGGGATAGTCAATCAACAATGATTTGTGGAAGTCTTTCTTTTAACAAGAAGCCCTACGCATAGAATAGAGAGCATCTAAACTGCTATTTTTGAGAGGGTAGAGCAGGGAGAAAAGTTGCCCCGGCCCCTTGTCCCTACCTGCTCCTGTAGTCCAGTCCCCTCACCCCTTAAAGAGCCGTAAAGTTGCCTCTAATATAGTTAAAACCACCAGGGAAGGTCATCTGTAAGGACATGATGTTATCTGGCATTGTGATTCTTACTCCATCCCTACACTGACTTAACAAAATAAAGCTAAAATGGCAACAGACCTTCTACAAGACTCAAGACTTAAGGGCATTTTCTTCAGGAGACTTTCCTTTCTCCTCTGTAGTCTGAAACCCTAATTGTTGAGCTCTGGGTGGTCCTCCCTTCCTGGCCTTCTCTTGTCCATCAAGTTGGTTTGTTCAGGCCCTCATGGGGGGACACCCTCTTTGAGTCATCCCTCTCTGGCGGGGAGACTGGGCAGGAGTTGCTGAAGGGGTGAGGCAGAGGTGGGGTTAGCTGGCTGACAGATGGGGCTTCAGGAGGGTGTAATTGTTCTCTTCAAATTCCAGGTAGTCAGGGACCATGCATGTCTGCTTGGTTCATGATGGATGGCTGATAAATATTTGTGGAGGAATTAAAGGCATGGTGGGGGAAATAGGAAGGCAGATTCCAATGCCATGGAAGGAAGTTTCTAGATTACAATCATTCAAGAACCCCATCCGTGGTAGTGTTGATTCAGGGTTCAAGGGTAGGTTAGAGCATGGACTGGAATAGCTGGTGGGTCTTCTCACCCACCACCCCCAGTACAAGGGCCTTAGAATCCAGAGAAGAAAGATGGCCCACTTTGGCAATGCCAAGTGACTTTCTTTGTCCTGGGAAAGCTGCCTTGCTCCTGCCCAATTAGTCTGGTGAGGATCAGCCTAGGGAAATCTCCGCTTGTTAATGGTGTGGAGACTGAGCAGACAGAGATGTGTACGTCCTGGGGGGCTCCATCTGAACGCTTCACTGCAGGCGCCCCTCACAGGTAGCCCCCCATTGGCTGGCCTAGTTCCCTCATTGGGTCACTGCAGTAGATCTTGTGTTGCTGGGCTCATGTTGCAGGTGGGTTTCTGGGTTGCAGAGGGACACTTGGCAGGTTAACTTGACTTTTCCTGGCTGGGAGTTGTAACTAAGTTGTTGCATGTACTGGCCTAAAAGATGTCCTTTCTGAGTCTTACAAAGCAACGAGCTTCTTACCGTGTAATACTGGGTGGTGTTAGAACTTGACTTCTCCTCTGGTGGCCTTCAAGTTATCTGCGAAGGACCCCAAAGTCACCTTCTTCCTCCCTTACTCACCAGATACTTTCCTTTGTAAGTGGCCATCCTCTATGAGGATCCATCTCAGTGTTACCATGTTTTGAGATGGCTCATTGTCCTCTGAGCTGAGAAGATCAATATGGAAGCTTTCTGTGACCAGAAAAAGCTACTAGCTGTCGTGAGCATGGTACCCCTATAACTCATAGTGATGTTAATTGCCTGGGCCCTGGCTCTGCCTTCTGGAGTCATGAAGTCCGTGTCTTCCTCTGGCCCACGAAAATCCTTCAGGATCCACAGGCAGTGAGGAACCTGCCCTGCTGCTCAGACACACCTGGGACTGGAAGATGCTGGAATTAGGATTCCCTCCAATTATATCAGGGAGGGGCTTTGGGTCACCACGTGAGGAGAGTTGTCTGCTCTGGACCCTGCTGCTGTGACAGGAGCTGGACATACAGAGGAATGAAGTACTTTGGGCTCCAACTGGAGGATGTGGGTCCCCCTGCAGCCCCTGGGACAACAGCTCCCCCCCAGCCTGGCCCGGGGAGGGACTGAGCTGAATTGCTCCTCTCCACCAGGCAGTCCTTTCTGTTTGGACCAGATTTCCAAAGCAGCATCTAGCCAAACAGTTAAGAAGCAGCTAAATCTGTTCTCACAGTGTTTTAAGAAGGTAGAGCGAGAAGGGGCAGAGCTCAGCATATGTTAAGCTCCTACTGCTTGCTGGAGTCTTTGATGCCGTGTCCCACTGAATGCTCACCTAATGCCATGGCTGATGGTGCTCTGTTTTAAGAGTGAGGATGCTTAGTCTCAGAGAACTTGGTGTTGACTCTTGGTCTCAGTGGAATTTGACTTGACCCCAGTACCCCCTTTTCCAAATCTGCATTCTCAGTCACCAGAGCAGCCTGGCTTCATGGCTCAGCTTTGAAAAGACCTGCCTTCTCCTCTCGAGGTCTCCGATTCCCATTTGGAATCGAGGTATTGGACTGCACCCCCTTCCAGTGCCACCATCCATGAATTTTACCCTGGAGCTTTCCTGAAAGTGGATGTGTTTTAGGGCGAGGAGAACGGAGGTGGCTAGGGGCAGCAGCAGACTCTTTTTGACTAGACGGAAGTATATTCTAGAACTTCCTCTGGGGAGCAGCCAGTTGCTGGGTTTGACTCTTTGCTCTGCCACCCTCCGTGTGTCCTCTGTTATTAAACACTTGGTGTTTGTCTTGGCATGGTGCCCCTCTCCCTAAGCCAGGAGGAGGCCTCATCCTTGGGATGTGCCTGGCTGGCTCGTCTTTTGCACCCGCAGCGGGTCTCCTGGGCTTGCAGAATTGGTTACAGGCTGGGCCTGGAGAAGTCCAGGCCTCTCCCAGAGCAGTCGCTGAACTGCTGTGCAGTGAGCAGAGGTGTGAGACTGGGTGTCTGGTGCAGGCACTCCTGCCTGGAAGAGAGGGCGCAGCTCAGAAGCCAGGAAACGTGGCTCCCAGTCGGCTCTTGGAAAAGGACACCCTTGTGAGGACCTCTGGTGGGAAATGCATCTTGGTGCTAGACTAGCTTTCTGCCTTGGATGACTTTAGGACACCACATGGGACGAGGAGCCCACATGAGCCATTTGGACACCCACTTCATTTTAACTCCCCAGAATTCTTGCCTGACCTCAAGGGCCAGCTCTCAGGGGATTTACCTGGAGCAGTCAGGGGACCGTCCTCGCTGTGTGTCTGAGGGCTTTGGTGTGTGCGCACACACTTGTTGCAGGCTCATGCCTGGGCATATGGGCATATGGGCCAGCTCTAAACCTCATGGGGGTCTCAGCGAGCACAGACCCTCCTGCAGGACGCTGATCAGTGGGAGCAGGTACACCTGCTTGAACTCTGCACCTGGACTGGGGAGTAGGAATGGGGATCTTAACTCCTGGTGTAACCAAAGGGACGGCTCGTGATGAGGGGCTTCTCGGGAATGTGGGGTTTGTGTGTGTGTGTGTATTATGTGCATGTGTGTGTGTGTGTGTGTGTGTGTGTGTGTGTGTGTGTGTGTGTGTGTCTGGAGAGGCATTGCTCTTGGGGGCTGCTGTGCGTGGTGCCATTCATGTCGCTGTCGTATACATGGACACACGTGTGTCTGTCACCCCTGGGTCCATTCCGACTCTGGCTGCTCGTGCCATTGGTCAGCGCATCCTGTCATGTGTAATCCTCTGCAGAGCTCTCTTCTGGCTCTGTGAGGGGATGTGTCCCAGCAGGAGACATTTCCTGGGAGCCTGTACAAAGCTCCTGCCTCAGGAACTCTGTCCTGGCCCCTGGCCAGCCCTGGGACGGACGACAGGGGCTTGAAAAGGCTCTTGCCTGCTGGCTGTCCAGTACGCCTGAAGGGATACCAGCCTGATGAGTGAAATTGTAATAAATCAAGACCATGTGGCTGCTTCCCCTTGAGATGCTCCCAGCTAAAGAAAGGGGGAGGGTAGGAAACATTTTTGGCAATCAGCCCCGAAGCTTCTCTTATATCCCTTTTCTCTTTGCTCTTCAACCCTCAAATCTGACCGAGTCATATGGTTTATTTTTAAAACAGAAATAGCCCTGGAGTCCCATGTCTCCAGGGCTAAACATCTCTTCCCATCACTCAGGCCTAGCCTGGGGTGAGCCCTGGAGGACTCGGGGTCCTGAGGACTGGGGTCAGGAGAAGGAGATGAGAGGGCATCCTTTGTGCATGTGAATTAGACAATGTAGGACATCCTGCACTTGTGTGCTGCAGCATCTAGGAGGGCGCTGACGCCCACAAGGAGGAGGAGCTGGCTCGGCGTGGCCTTAGGGTGCAGCCACTGTGTTCGTTCCTGCTCTCAGGTCTGCTGCTCTCAGTGCGTGATCCTTCTGTTTAGGTCTGAGATTTACAGGTTGGGCAGGGGTTCAGTTTGAAGAAGAAATCTCTTAGAGAAAGAAGTGAGATGAAAGTCCTTAGGTTATAGGAATGGGAAGGGCATTCTGGGTGATGGGAGAGAGAGACATGAGACACTTGCAGGATCTTAAGCACAGGATATGGCGGCAGTAGGGGTGCGTGAATATTTGGATGGAGCTTGGGGCAGAGGACCATTTTTTTTTTTTAAAGGAAAGGTGCATGCAGGAATGAAGGCATGAATAGGCAGGTAGGCAGGCAGGCAGAAAGAGGAGGAATAAGTATTTTATTTATTTAATTGTTCATTTTGATTGTCTCCCCCCACCCCAACTCCTGGCCCCAGGTCTTGAACCAGGGACCTTGGGATGTATGTGGACTACACAGCAATGGAATAACCCACCAGGTCACCAGGGAATGCCAGGGGGCCACATTTTTAACTCCATGAATAACTATTTTAAGGGGAGGAAGGGGTGGACTGGGTCCCTGTTCCATGGCAGTTTCCATCATGGGGAACCTGGGTGCTCATTTTTTGTGGGGGTATGTTAGGTTAAACAGATCATGCCTTTGACTCACTATTTTGGGAATGTTCTCAGACTTGACAATGGATTTGAAAGAACTGGTTGTGAGCTTGAGAACTTCTCTGACTCGTTCTAGGTCATACCCAGCTCTTTGGCAAAGGAAGTGGGTAGGAGCCGGAGGACCCTGGTCTCAGGACTCAAGTCTGAGCCTCTTCCCCAGGGACCAGGGACCATGGGCCTAGCTCCCCTTCCCGAAGGCTCATTTCGTGTCGGTTGGTCATAAAGACCCTCCTCATCCCATGTTTTGTGTATCCCCCTCCTTCTTCTGTAATGATAACAGTTTCCCCTTTTTGGAGGATGGCTTCTCCTCCATGACAAATGAGTGGTCTTGGCGAAGGCCGCCAACTATACACACCCTCTGCTTCCCTCTGCCCATGACCATAAAGGTGTCAATCAATTTATCTCACCCCTCAGGCCACAGATATTTGACAAGAGTAAATTACAGCAGAATATGACCAGAGCTGTTCCTGAGCACACGTGAGACATCCACAGGGGACATCTCACCAGGAAATGTCTCAGGGAGGAGGGGAGGGTTGCCCAGTCCCTGTGCGGTTGTTGCTGATGTGACCAGACACCTGCCGTGGACTGTGAAGCGTGGTCTGGGATTGGACTTCAATAGGGTTGTAGCTCTTTTGGACTTTTTCATTTGTTTGTTTTCTAGGGACAGAACTCTCAGCCCAAACTACCTTAAGAAAAAAGAGAACATAGCAGCCCACTTCTCTGAAAAGAGCAGTGGCCGGGTTGGTTTCAGGCTGGGCTGCAGGCAGGCCCTCACTCAGTCAGCATCACCAGGAGCCAGCATTCTCTCTCCCCACCTTTCTCAACTCTGCTTCTTTGGGGATGACTCCATTTGAAAGTGGGATCCCTCCCTCGGCTCCTACATGGCTGCCTTAACTCCCAGCCTTATGTTCCTTCAGATGGAAATTCAGCAGGAAATAGCAGCAATCTCTTTCCTAGCAGCTCTGGTTAATGTTCCATTGTCTCTCACTGGTTCAGACGGGGCACCTTCTGTAACCCCATATCAATCTCCGTGGTCAGGGGACTGTGATCATCAAATTGGTTTAAACTTAGATCAGAGAATTCAGTCCTGATGGAGCGAAGGTCACCCAAACCTAGGATCTCAGAGCTGGAGAGAGGACACAACGATCTGCTGAAGTCTGAGCAGATGGTAGATGGTCAGCTCCACAGATATCTCCATGGTAGACCTTTTGTGCCCAACACATTGTCCACTGCTCATCTCTCAGGGCAGAGCTTGTGTTCATCACCATCAGGCCCCAGAAGTGTAAGGTGTGAGGTGTAAGCTACTTCTGATACAACGGTTTCACATTTCATTTCTATGTGGAAAGTAATGACTGTTAGAGAATGCCAAAAGCCACTGCTGGTGATAGACATGTAGAGAAATGGAAATGGTATGCAAAAATGAGTGTTCTTAGATGTTTTAGGAAAATTAGAAGAAAGTATGTGGAATTCCGCAAGAGCTGAATTCATTTTGTGTTTTATATGAAAACAAGAACAGGCTTTTCCTAAGACCATTTCGACAATTTCTCTAACTGGTTCAAAATGGTTCACTAAGTGGCAGAAAACTAATGAAAGTTGGAAAAAAGCATTTTCCATGATTCAGGATCCAGTATAAAAATTTTATAAATCCTTGATGCTGGGGCTCACAAGCATCTCAGAATGCTTGGACAGCCTGGTTCCGACTAAGGAAAATATTCTGAATGTGGAGGACCATCTGAGAAGAGAGTCTGGGCATTCAAAGGTGCACATGGAAGATCCAGAGGATGGGATCACTGCACTAGAGATTAGTAAGGCAGTTATGGCGAGAGTTTTTAATAAGTCAGGGAAGCAAACAAATGAAATAGGAACTGTGAACCCATGTCATTGTTATTAATAACAGCTCCAGACTCAAACTCAGGGCTTAGGGAGACTTCTTAGAGGAAACAGTGAGGTACTTACTAACAAATGGTGCTGGAGCTTTGAGTGACTTTGGATACTGGAATAAAAGTGATTATTAAGAGAAGAAGATGAAGAGGTAAGCGAGATCAGATTATACTTGGTCTTATAAAAGAAGGCTTAAGAACAAATTTTAGACTTTTTGCCAAGATCAGTGTGAAGACTTTAAAATAGTAGAATGGCAGGATCCAGTTTATATTTTAGAAATATTTATTTAACAGGAATGGAATGAAGAGGCCACACCAGAGGTAGTGAGGCCATGGATGGGGTTGTTGCTGACATGGAACTGGATGATGGCAGCATGAGCCGGGGGAAAGCCAGTGTGAATGGAGAGACATGAACAGATGCCCAATAGTTAGGAGAGAGCATGGACTGAATCAGTTTTCATTTTGGATTGGATTGCTGGGGTGCGTGAGAGAAAAGTATGAGTCAGAGATGGACACTGGGTTTCTGGTTCAGGCCTCTAGGTGGATGGAAGAACCACTCACTGAGATACGGATGATCACAGAAGGACCACATTGGGAAAGCGAGACCTAGCGGCTATCTGGATATCGTAGTGGGACATCTGAATGGAGGTTCATAGCTGGGCTTTATGTTCTGGAGAGATAGCTTGACTGGAAATACCTATGTGAGAATTATCACCATATAAATTAATTTCAGCTATGTAGTCGGTGGTAAAGTTCAGAGAGAGGGCACTAATCAAAAGAGAATGTTTTCCACATGCTTTTAATTCCCTAAGTACACAGCATTTAAGAGATGAGCAGCAGATGAGGCAATGACAATGGAAAAAGACTGAGCACTTAAAAAGGTAGGAGGAAGAAGAGAAGAGGTAGTGTCGTGGATATCACTGTTAATGTGCATTTCAAGAAGAAAGAAGTGACCAATTATCTCAATTATGAAGACACAAAAGTGTCATTTGACTTGGTAGCTGATAAGTATATTTTCAGGGTTTAGGGAAGTGGCAGAAATTAACTTGGATGTACTAAAGAGGGAATGGATGAGTGATGATAACATTCTTATGAATTCTGAGTAGTTATGAATATTCCTATCACCCAGGCTATGGTTTTGAAAAAACATTTATTATTAATATAAATCAAGGATGCTAGAAGAAATGTCTAATTCTGGGCTTGAGGCAAGAAATATAAAAGATAAACTTGAAATATCTTGTCATGCCAGACAGCAGGGAAGTTATTAAAGGAGACAAGGGTGAGGTCAAAGGGGCTAGAAGCCAATTTGAAGAGGCTCCAGGAGTTCACAAAACACTAATGAACAAACAGCAGACCCCAATTTGGTCACCTGAAGAGGATGAAAGGAGACCAATTCATGATTTTGGCATAATAAGGATACGTGTAGCCTTCCTTTTTTATATCAACTATACCACTCCAAACCACATTTAAAAAGAGAAGATGTGTCTTCTATAAAAGTATTCCAGCTAGAGTAGGAGATGATAAAATTAGGATTGAGCTATTGAATACAATGCCTTATTTTATTCAGAAATAAGGAAAAATAATAGTGAAGAGATTTGAGGCAGCTCCTCAGGAAAGTCAGCAGTGTTGGGTAAGTTGGTGACCAGACATTCACAATGACTCCAAAACTAGGGTTGAGTTAAGTTCTTCAGTAGGGTTTAACTACCTAGGTTTAGGTATGGGAATTACATTGTCAAGATGAGTAAGAGTTGCAGTTTTGTTGGATAGATGTGGTGGAACATCAATGGGATAAAGGTGTGATTTGAGAATATTGACAAAAGAGGAGCATTGAATTGCAATATTAAACTATGAGCTCTCAGGTGGATGGGGAAGGAAGTGAAGAATAGATTAAAAGGAGAGAGAAAGCCAAAGAAAACTCAAAGCTGAAGGTTCCTGTAAGGTTGAAGAATTCACAGGGTAGGAGGAAAATATTTATTGTACGATGGTGCATAAAATAAGTATAGAAGGATATGAGATTATGATCAGAAACCATATGACTGAATTCAGCATTTCAGAGGTAGAGGAGAACAGATGAAGACAAGGTCTGGGCTGTAACAAAAGGACTGGTTAAGGTGGAGTAGAGGTGAAGGTCACTGCTGACTGGCAGGTCCAGGAAAGTAGAAGAAGCCATGGCATGGGGTTGGGTTATCATGTAAATGCTGAGGTCACCTAGAAACTTTGGTTGGTGGAGAGAATTGTTAGCTTGCATTGAAATTTTTGATGAATAAAGAGAATATTCAAGAGGTTGGTAGACAGCATTGATGGGAGTGGTGATAAAGGGTACTGTATCTTGAAGGCGTGAGCCTCCAAAGAGCTAGGGTTTGCACAGTGTGAAGAAGTATCTGGAAGAGCCTGAGATTAAGACGATATAATGTGCACCTTTTGATCTTGAAGATAATCAGCTTCCTTTTGAGGATGCAGCAGAGGCAGTGCTATTCTTGGGGATGGGGAGCCATGTGCTCCATGACTATTCCCAGATGACCATAACCTTGGGATTAGACACACTTATTGGATAGAAAGTCTAGCCAACTGTGGTCAGCCCTTTAAACGTTTGCCATGGATACACTGTTCCCAGCACCTGCCTGACATCCCCTCTGTGCTCTTGCCAATGGCCAGGCTGCCCGGGAGTCCCTGCACAATGTCCTTGAAAGAAGAGGGAACACATAATTATGATTTAAAAATAAACAGCAGAAGACAAAGTATTTTGGTTCTTGGCTCTGCTCTATGCCGGTGAAGTCATCTCTTCGAGCGGACTCTTGCCACATGCACTTGGAGGCCTCTGAGGTTTGGCAATGATCAAACCCTGTTGGCATAAGACTGGGCCTGTTCACAGACGACAACCTCCACTTCAAGCATAGTCATGACAAGGCTGGGGCAAGAGCTCAAGCTGGCAGAACCCTGCCCTGGGATTTCCCCTTGGTGATCTGTCTGCCTGTCTGTCTTCCTATCTTTTCTTTTGGGGGGAGCGGGACAAAGAAAGTCTACTATGGACCAGAGAGATATTTCAATGGGTTTTCCATCCAACACAGGCAAAACTTATGTTTGGTGGTTATTTAGGATTATTCAAACAAATTCACAAAGGCAGAGGACTAGGTCCCAATGCCAAAACTAAATTTTTGAATGTACATCTCCCTTAAAAAGCAGGAGCCTTGGAAGGGAATGACCATACAGATGGCTTCCATCATTCTCAGTGAGACCTTTGGAAGTCAAGGGGAAGAGACTGGGAAACGGAAAAGAAAAGAGGTGAAAGGCACAATATCATAATGTCATCTTATTCTCACCAGAAATTAGATCATTGCTCCTGGAGGGAACATTGTATTATCTGCGGGCTCTTTAGGAGAGCATATGAGTCTGCTTCAATTTAAATATTTAATGAGAAAAAGTCCTCTAGGTTATTAATATGTAAATATTACTTAGCAAAACTAAAAAATATCTGCCCTTTGAGAATCAGATTAAGATATAAGCCAGACTGGGAAAGGTATTTGCAACATTTTTGGTAGGGCAATTATGCTCAATGTTTACAAGACAACAGTAAAGCCAAAAAGAGAATGAAAAAGTAACCCACACAGACAAACAGACAAACAAATTGAATGGGCAATTTACAAAAAGAAGAAATGTTGTGGTCAGAAAATGTAAAGTGATGTTCAACTTTGCTGATGATGAAAAGAATGCTAATTAAAAGTTGAGGTAATTGGGTCTTGCCCATTGATGAAGAAAAGCAGACTAGACCAAGAAAAAAAAAAGGTGGTTAGTTAAAGTCTTGAGAAGTGCTTAGTTCAGAAGAGCATAAATTATTACAACCTGCTTATAAGGCAGTTTGACAGGAGTGAAAATATAAAAATCCCACGTCCTTTGACCCAGAAATCCTGTTTTGATAATTTATACCCTAAGAAGGAAACTGTTCAAGCAAGGAAAGTGACATGAGGATGCACTAGAATGTTGCTTTCTGATAAAAATCCTGTTTCTATTATTAAGGGACAAGTTAACAGAATTATGGTTCAGACTGCAAAGGAAAATTACGCAGTCCTTGAAAACTTGTAGTGAATCTTCAGATAAAATGGGAAGAAAAGATATTCATGACATGTCTTGGAATGAAAAAACCCAGCTCAACACAACCCAACCTCTGGATTCTGTAACTACTCTTATAGGAGTATCCTTTCCTAATGAAGCACACCCATTGGCTTACAGAAACAACGTGGGATGCCAATGGTCCAGGTGAGCACCATTAGGTAGTGCTTTTAGGAAGAGTGGTGTTCTCAGAGACCTAAGGGGAGAAGGGTTTCTGAGTGCAGTTGAACCCATAGATAATGAAGTTCTGAACTAGGTGAGTGAAATGGAAAGACCTTGGCCTCTGGACCTTGGCCTCATTCATCCATCGTTGGGGAAGCACCATCTCATTCCCACCCTTCACTGGAGTTTTTTATTTACCACATTACAGATGCAACTTCTCAGTTCTCTCTTGGATTCTTATATGGACGCTCAAGGGCTCTCCTTTCAGCTCAATGTATCTCACCTCAATAGCCAGAATGATTCCACAAAAATTCAAGAAGACCTTGTAACTCCTTCGCTCAAACTCCCCCCAGAACATCACATTACTGAGTTAAAAAGCTAAAACCCCTACTTTCAAGACTTTCAAGACCGGATTTGGTTTCCCTGCTCCTCCCCCTGATCACTCTAACTTACCTCCTACTCCTCTTCCTGCACCAGTTAAAATGACTTTCTTTTTTAAGGCAAGATCAAGGCAGAAATGAAGGTCAGTAGGCAGGCACAAAGAGAGAGGAAGAAGAACTTTATTTAGTTTTTTATTTTGGTTGTTCCCCCTGGCATGTGTCTTGAACCTAGTTCCGTGGGATGTATGTAGATTATGTCTGGTGACCTTATCCTCTAGGCCACCAGGGTGTTCCAGATTTCTTTATTTTTTCTTGAACATCCAGGCACAATCCTGCCACCTGCCCCAGATTTTTGAGTGCATGTTGGGTTTTACTTCTGTAATTTTGGAATGCAGCTGTTTTAAATGACTTCAGGGTCATATGTTGAGAAGTCTCTCTCTTACACTGTGTATATTCCTGTCTTTAGGCAGAGGACTAAGAGAACAATCTCTGAACCAACCCACCCAGGTTGAGAAGACAGTTGAACGCCATAGTACCCACAGGGTCTTAGGTTAATCATTTCTTCTTCTGGGGCCCCTTGAGCTGTGCAACAGAGAGGAGAGGAATCACAAGATTGCAATCTTTGGTGTGACTGGATGAGTAAATAAATGTTACTCACTTAGAATCATATCTGGCATATTTGAAATAATATACACATGTTTTCTATTATCTTTCTCTTAACTGGTCATAACACACAACCCATTTTGGACATTGTGTTTTTAAAGGAGGAATTAAATTCATTCTTTTTGAAAGTGGAAATGAATTATGTGGTATCTCTAATAATTTTCTATTTAAAAAATCCTAAGCATTAAAAAGAATGAAAACAATAAGGTCCTTGAGTTCTTTCTTTTCTGTGGGTCAGAGATTTCTTTTTGTTCTCATCTAGCCTCTTACTTGGCATCACACTAGTATTTGCTAGATATGATCCTGGCCTCATATGAAAAACAGGCACGTCTCAGTCCTATTCCTCCTGCTGGTATTGTGGTGTCTGTGCTCCTTTCTTTTCATTTTCTGACTTTCAGACACTGATGTATTTCTCATCTCTGTCTACACTCATTGCCTTGGGGACCTCACTTTGTCTCACAGCTTTAACAGTTTCTGTAGATAATCTGGTTGACCTGGGATTGTTCTGGTTTTTGCCTGTGACTTGGTATCATTAAGAATACCTTACATTAAAAAAAGTCCCCACCTGAAGGCTAGACTCTCTGATCACCCTATCTAGATGCAGATGGCCCCTCACATTCATATCTCAAGTTATGAATTCTGTCCCTGAACTCCAGACTTGTATACCCCATCGCTAAGTACCTCCAACTGAAATGTTAACTGGCATCTCTAAGGGGCAAGTCCAAAATCTACCATTGATGGATATCTCAAACATGCACACCTTATATTTTCATTCCTTTAAAAATATTGCTGTTATTATGTTGGGGTGTGTGCCTCTTTCTATTTTAATGAGGGCTTTTATCATGAATGGGTATTGAATCTTGCCAAATGCTTTTTTCTGCATCCATTGAGATCATCATATGGTTTTTGATTTTCCCTTTGTTGACGTGGTATATTACATTGATTAGTTTGCATATGTTGAACCATCCTTGCATTCCTGAAATACATTCAACTTGATCATGGTATATATACTTTTTTGATGTGCTGTTGAATTCTGTTTGCTAGGATTTTGGTGAGTATTTTTGTGCCTATATTTCATAGTGATATGAAATATATATTTGCTGATATTTTCATAAATGATGGTTCTGTTTTGAGCCCCAATCTTTGACATTTCTATTTCTCTCAAACTTCACATCTGATCCATTAGTGAATCCTATGGGCAATGTCTCTGGTGAATATTCAGAACTCAAGTCACACATTTCTCTGCCCTCTGTGTTACCACTGACATCCAATCATTGGCATGTCTCACTAAAGTCTTGTAAAGTTTTTAGTTTCCCATTTCCATTCTTGTCATCCTATGCTTCATTCTCCCCATAGCAGTAGAGATCTTTTTAAAACCTGCCAGATCATTGCCCTTTCTTCAAATTCTTTGTGTTTTCTTAATGTACTCAGTAAAATCCTCAATCCCTTCCTGATTTACACCTCTGAGATCTCTCATCATTTTGCCCTCTCAACTGTACCTCAGATAACCCCCTATTCTGTAGTTTCTCAGACAGATACACTCATGTCTCAGGACCCTTGCACATATTCTTTTTGCCTGAAATTCTCTTCTCATATTTACCTAATGGTTCATTTCTTCCTTGTTCTCAAACTTCTGCCTAATTTTTTTAAGGAAAGATGTAGTCAGGAAGGAAGTTAAGTAGGCAGGTAGGCATGAAGAGAGAGGAGAAAGCATTACAGCATTTTAAATTTTATTTTATCTACTGCGCTAGCTGCAGGTGGTGGATTCATCTGCTAGACCACCAGGACAAGCTCTAAATGTTTTTCTTATGAGAAAGGCCTTTGTTATCCTATAAAACAAATTCCTTTTATAATTCTCTTCCAGATTTTGTAATTCTTCATGGACTTTATCAGAACCTGATGTATTATAGGATGACTCTTTTTTAATGGCCTGTTTTCCCTGATTAGGATGCAACTTGATGAAATCAGGCCATCAGCAGTTTTATTTCCATTGTCTTGAACAATGTTTAGAATTTAATAGGTACTCATTAAAATGTGTTGAATAGATTCAGAAAACATATGCCAAGCATGTGTTGTGTTTATGTGTGTGCATATGTGTGTTACAGATGAAGGAAGTAGGCAGAAATTAAGGCAAGTAGGTAGGCAGGCAGGAAGAGAGAGGAGGAAGAAGCATTTATTTACTTATTTAGTGGTTCATGTCAGTTGTGCCCCTGGACTACGAATCTGGGTTCTTGGGATGTATGTGGACTACACTGCAGCTGTAGACTTAATACCAGCGAGTTACCAGAGAGTGTCACATACTATGTTTCTGACATTTATATAGTCTTTTAACAATTTCTCTCAGCAGTGCATTATTTAAAAATTTTCACTGAAAGGTTTTGTGAAAACTATTAGTAAATATGTTCCTAAGTGTTTTATATGTTTGGATATAATGATAAATGCAATTGGTTTTCTTTAAATATCTTTTTTAAAGGAAAGGTGTAGGCAGGGATGAAGGAAAGTAGGCAGGCAAGCAGGAAGGGAGAGGAGGAAGATGCATTTATTTGTTTTTATTATTTTAGTTGTTCATCTTGTTTGTTCCCCTTGGCCTCAGATCACAAACCTGGGTCCTTGGGATGGATGTGATCTGTAACTCATGGACTGTACTGCTAAGGCAAGAGGGTATGCCCACAATTCTTTTCTTAATTTCATTTTCCAATTGTTTGATACTAGTGCATTGAATTGCAATTGATTTTATACATACATATCTAAAGAAATATATTTATTTGTTTCGTTGTTCATTTTTGGTTTTTGCCCCATCTTGAGTCTTGAACCAGGTCTTTGGGCTTTATGTGGTCAGCACAACAGCATCTCAGCCCCCTGAGCTACAAGGGCACACCCCCATCTTGATTTTATATCTTCTAACTTTGCTAAACTCATGTATTAATGTTAATAGTTTTTTGTCAGTTTTTGAAATTGATAATGAAACAGTTGTGCTCTCTGAGAAAACAGAAGACTTACATTTCTTCCTTACCAGTCTTCATGCAGTTTCTTTTTATTGCCTTATTGCACTGGCTAGGATAGACTTCTAGTAGCACGCTAAATTGATATGTGAAAAATGGACATTCTTGTCTTGTTACCAATCTTGGGGTAAGGATTCAATGT
This sequence comes from Solenodon paradoxus, assembly GCA_004363575.1. Lineage (NCBI taxonomy): Eukaryota > Metazoa > Chordata > Mammalia > Eulipotyphla > Solenodontidae > Solenodon > Solenodon paradoxus. Next base: position 29,372 of record RJWH01003206.1, on the reverse strand, counting down.
TTCAATATTAAATCATGATTCTAGAAAAAGGGTAATTTTTATAACTGCCTTTTTTTAGTTTAAGACATTTTCTTGTATTTCCAGTTCTCTGAGATTTTTTTAAATTTAACTTTTTATTTTATTGAAGGGATATTGCATTTTGATAATGACTTGTTTGATGTTTGCATAGTGGTATTTGTACGTTTACAAATAGTGTAGTAGGTTTAGTAATATATCCCCCTCCTTTTTTATCCCTTTGTTTATAGTTAATTCCCTTCATCCTCTTTCCCCCCCCACTTCCGTCCCCCATCACTTTGATGCCCCCTGATTTGCCTATTTGTCTCTCATTTGTCAGAGTCCATAGTTGTTTGGAGTAGTGGTCTCCTTCTGTCTCTCTCTCTCCCTCCCCCTCCCTGTTTTTAGTGTTGTTTAATTTATGACATTTGTTTTCTCTTTGCTCATCATATGAGTGCTATTCTATGATGTCTGTCTGTCTCCTTCTGCCTTATCTCACTAAGCATAATTCTCTTCAAGTCCATCCATGTTGTTGCAAATGGCAGAATCTCTCCCTTTTTGATGGTTGCATAGTATTCCATAGTGTATATGTACCACATCTTCTTTATTCACTCCTTTGTTGATGGGCATTTAGGTAGTTTCCAGTTCTTAGCTATTGTGAATTGTGCTGCAATGAACATGGGGTTGTGTATATCTTTTTGGATAAGTGTTTTTGTGTCAGTGGGATAAATGCTCAGTAGAGAAATAACTGGGCCTTATGGAATTTCCATTGAGATGTTATTTTTTAAACCCTGAATTTTTGCAAATGCTTTTTTCATCTTTTGAGGCAATCAGATATTTTTTAATTTTTTTCTGTTAATATGGTGAATTTGTGATTTTTGAATGTCAATTTTCGTTCCTAGACTAAGTCAACTCATTCTTGATGAAGTAGCCATTTTATATATTGATGGATTCATTTTTGCTAATACTGCGCTAAAGACTTTTGCATTTCTGTTCATGGCAATATTTTCTTATAGTTTCCTTCCCCCAAACTTTGCTATATCAGAGTATGTTGTACTCATTAAAAAAACTGAGAAGTTTTATTTCCTGAAAGCATTTACATATGATTGGTATGATTTCTTGTTTGAACATTTGATAGAATTCAGCAGTGGAATCCTCTCTGGGATTTTTTTAATAATAAATTCAGTTTCTCTGACAGATTAAGAGTTATTCAAATTTTCTACTTCAATTTATCTCCTGTTTGGTAAGATGTATTTTTCAAGGAATTTGTCCATTTCATCTAAATTGTCAAATGTATTAATGTACATTACACATTATGTTGAATTATTGTTCTTTTGTTGTCAGTAGCAACTATAGTGATATTTTCTCTTTCTTTTCTGATATTTGCAATTTGTTTTCCCTTTCTTTCTAAAATCTATCCTGTAAGGGTATTATCAATTTTACTAATCTTCTAAAAGATACATTTTGACATTGTTTTTCTATTTTCTGTTTGGCTGGTTTCTGTTCTTACCTTTATTATTTCTATCTTTCTATTTACTTTGGGTGCAATTGGAATCTCTTTTATTAATCTTACTGTAAAAAAACATATCGCTGATTCCATATCCTTTTTCACTTAACCATGTAAATCTGTACATTTCCTGTAGTCCCTCTTTAACTTCATCTCACAAATGTTGATACATTGCATTATCCATCAGTTCACAATATTTTCAAATTTCTTTGTGATTTCTTTGAAATTTATTTAGAGTATATTGTTTAATAGTCAGAATTAGGGCCTTCTCTAACTTCTGCATTATTATTAATTTCTAGTTGAATTTTGTTGCAGTCAAAGAACATACGTCTTAATACATTAATATTTTGAACTTTATTTAGACTGGTTATAGCCCAGCAAAAGTTGAATGCTCCATGTGCACTTGAAAAGAATATGCATCCTACACTTACTGGGTGTAGTGTTCTGTAAGTGTCCATTTGGTCAGGGTGTTAGATAGTGTTGTTTAGTTCTTCAGTGTGTGTAGACTTAATAGTTCTGTCAGTAACTGAAAGGGCGTGATAAAAATCTCCAATTCTTGTTATGGATTTGTCCATTTCTTTATTCATTTTTGTCAAGAGTTGAATACTTTGTTAACTGTAGGAACATTTTGGCTTGTTATGTTAAACTGAATGTTTTTATCATTATAAAATGTCCATCCTTCTTCCTGCTAATACTCCTTGTCCTGAAGTCTGTTGTATCTGATGCCATTATAGCTACTCGGGTTCTCTCTCTCTTTTTTTTATGTATTTTCAGAGTTTGTCTTTATCTTCCCTTCTATTTTCAACCTATTTGCATCTCTGTGTTTCCAGTTCATCTCTGGTGGATAACAGATGACTGAGATTTACTTTTAAAAATTATTTCTATCTTGATCTTTTAATTGTAGTGTTTAGTACATTGGTATTCACTGTAATTATTGATGTAGGTTGGATTTAGGCATGCCATTTTGGCTTATTCTTTTAGTAGCTACTCTAGGGAATACAACATGCCTTTTTAGCTTTTTACTTTATGTTTGGAGCTAACAATTACTATTTCTTTACAAAGGTAGGCCTCCTGCTATGGTACAATTCTATTTACTTAGCTTCCTTTCCAGAGAGAACATAAGTAACACTGATCTTGTTTTTTGTTTTTTCTAACAATGAGTTAAGAAACCCAAAATGCAAGCTTACTACAAAATTAAGCACTGACTTTTTTGTCTTCTAAGAAAGTTAAAGACTAATATGTAACTTGTAAAAAGTGTGGTTATTATGGGTGTAGTAATGTCATGACCATATGGAAATCAGAAAACCTCTAGGTGTCTGTACACATCCGCATCTCAAAAATTAGTAGTTGAGTCTATACCCAAAGATAATTAGGATTAATAGCTACAAAAGGTGTGTTTACATATCATTTCATGACTCATTTAGTCCAAATGACTGTTCTGTTAAGTTAATTTCACTTATTTTTAATTCCAAATTTTCCTGGGCAAGGCTGGAGAGTGAAGTGATAGCCGGGAACGTGTTGGCTCCATTAGCAGGAGAACTTCTCAAACAGTTGTATGAGGCCAACATTCTATCCGTGTCATAAGATGCTTCAAAGAGAATAGTCATTAATTCTAACACAGGTTCAATTTTCCACCCGATTTATGGAATGAAAGTAAAACTTTTGGAATTAATTCTGTCAAAGATAAAGTAGCTGAAATAAAAGCACTTGTAACTTGTTAAGAAATGGAACATTGAAATTTTTTTTTTTTTGCAGTGATAACACAAATACAAATTTTGGGCACACCCTTGTGGACTAGTGGTTTGGTCCGTAGCCTCCAGCCAAAAGCACAGTCTTCATATATCCCAAGAACCTAGGTTTGCATCCTGAGCTGGGGAGCATAGTCATGATATACAACAGTTCTTTCTCCTCTTTCCTCCAGCCTGCCTGCCTACTCATTTTCATTCCTGGCTGCACCTTTCCTTTGAAAAAAATACAAAATTTGGTAGAATCCATGGTTGTAGAACAAATAATTTTCTTGCTAAATTGTTTGTAGACTAGGAGCGTATTTGGAGTTTGTGGGGTACACCCATAATGACCTGTGTTTGTTCTATTAGTTGAATTAAAAATCAGTTATAAAAAATAAAAAACTTTATATATACTCAAAAAAAATGAACTACAAACATTTTGTGACAAGGTTTATTTTGAGTACAGAACACTGCTTCAGTTTGGTGGTATATGTTTATTTGGCTGCCTATCATAAATCAGATTTTAGGAGTCATTGAACTTTAAGAAACTACCTTGTGAATCACCTTAAGGGCTCTAAAATTGTTGAGCTTTTGCATAAACAAATGTTCTCAGTTTTGGTTCATTCTGTTCAAAAGCAGCTGGAAATACTTAATCGAATTTAAATGAGTGGCTTATTCTACAACATCAGTTTTTTAATCTTTTCATAAATTACAGTGATTAAAATCAAAGCCTGCAAGCTTTGCCTCTATAAAAGCAAAGGAGATTAATCTCAAACAAAGCAAGGGAGGAGCCAAACAAATGAAATAATGTGAGCTAATGTAGTGTGCAGTATTTAATATTCAAGTTCTCTAAGAGTGTCTGACATGACTTGGTTTTGGGGAAGAGTCTTGTAATGTACACATCGTGAATCTACATTTTATCCTGTAATGCCATGACTTTGAGTAGGTCTATGATTTTGCAGCATCTAAAAGTGATGCACTGTTCAAAAATCATAAATAGAAACAACTTATTTTTGTTTCTACCGTGTTTTGTCAAGGAAAACCATGCTGAGGCAAAAGGAAAGCATCTGCAAAAATATTTGAAGTGAAATATTTACTCATTTCAATATGAAAAATTGAAATTGACATTAGCTTCCACTTGGTCAAATTTTCTCCAAGCTTAGCAGATTTCTCAGGTCCAGGGGGCAGAATATTTTCTCAATTAAAAAATGATGGTCCACAAGGAAGGGGAAATTGAGAGTCAGTCATTTTAAGTGTATCAATTGTACTGTGCAATTCCGCAGGTGATATTACAAAAAATTCTAAATTGAGAAGATCATATTGAAAAATACATTCTTCAGAAAGACATAGTGTACATGATTAAACAGTGTTATGTCTAAGAAATGGATTAAATTGTGTAAATATGGGCCAAGAATAAATTATTTTCTGACTTTAAAAACATTTTTATTGTGAACCTAAAGAGTTTTTATTTGATGTATGTATATATATATATATATATATATATATATAATAGTTTAAGAGCTAGCTTTATTATTGAAATGAGTCTTAGTTTTTGAGCAGAACAATTATATTTTTTATAGTTTAATAAAATAAAACAGATCTGTTTGTTGGTGCATAAATATTTAAAAACTGAATCATCATTATACTTTAAGCCCTTCCTTTCACTCTCAAACATGTCCCGATTTGGACAGCATATAACATGTTCGCCCTTGCTACTGTGTTTGTCGTGAGCATCATTCACAAATGTTGTGGTTTCTCACCTTCCAGACAACGGTAGTTTTGTTTTTCCTGGCTCTTTTTCTAATTAGTGTGTCCCTTACTTTGGCCAATGAAATGTGAGCAGAAGGGATACGTGATGCTTTAAGAGACAATACCTATTTATCTTCCTCCTGCTGCAATGATTGCGGGAGCAAATGTCCAATCGGAGCTTCTGTCAGGTTGCAACCCTGAATGATGACGGCCTCTTAGCCAGGTGGTGTGAGAAATACATATATGCATGCAAGCATACATACATACATATGTCCATCTTTATGGTGTTAGGCCACTGACATTGTCAGATTTTTATCATTGTGTGACTTCACCTACCCTAACTGATTAAGCTATTAAATAAATTAATCTATTAGTTAATTTAGACCTCAGTTTGTCCCCAAATAAGTTTACATATAGTAGAATAAATAAAAAACAAAGGATGGAGTCACAAGGAAAATAAGGGTATGAAATAAAATAAAACCAGAGATGAGGTTAGTCCTCAAAATGTACTCTTGTCTCTTTCCTCTTGGTGGGACAGCATTCAGTTGATAATCTTGACTGCAAAGGAAACAGAGCAAATCTGACTAGTAGTAGTACTTACAGACAGCAACAAACTTCAGGATGAGATATAGGATATATATGCATATGTATGTATACATACATATGCATATATATAAACACACACATTAATATGCACATATGTGTATATATATATCAGGTATCATATATCTACCTATAAGATGATTAGGAAAAATCTTAGCTAAAATTGTGACACCTCAAATATTAGAAATATTGGGCAGCATTCCTTCCATAGATCAATTAGAATATTCGACACTCTTATCTTAGTTCTTCGTGCAGGCAAAGGACATAATGTTCAGTCCCTGGAAGCTTAATGGGAGTTAAAATGAAAAGTGACGGTCAACAACACTGCTTAGTTAAACAGGTCTTTAGCTCCTGGTCTAGCTCAACACAAGCTTCACAGAACTCATAGCATGAGTACATAGTCTTTGTTCAGCCCTTCAAGAAATATTCCTCTTGTCTTAAAGGTTCTTTAGTACAAATCATACAAGAGCGCTGTTGGTTATACTTTCTGACAAGGCCCTAGAGCAAAATCACTTCCAGAAACTTCCATTTCAACAACAGGGCAAGATACATAAATAAACATACAGCCTCGGAGTACAATGAGTTAAATGTGGAAAGACTGGTACAGACAGTGGGCATGGGACGCCCCAGAAAGGGTGACAGCTGTCCTAAGTGATGGTTGAGCCCCCAGGACCAGCACTGATAGTCTACACCTTGGCCACTATTGAAGATGTCTATCTGGTTGGTATCAGGGTCTCTGAATAGTTTTGTATCCAGTGACCATTGGAAAGACCTGAAGGAAGAACATGCTGTGTTCAGTCAATAGTGTCAGCTAGGCTGACTGTGCCCAGAGGGCAGACCCTTGGCGAGGACTGGATGAAGCCTGTGAACTGATGACCCAAAGACTGGAATGTTTGCAAGAGTCTATTTTTGTTTCAGATAAAACTGGAAATGGAATCACTTGGGGAGCCAGCCTCCTGGAGATTGAAGCTGGAGTGAGCTGAAGCTCACCAGGGAAGTATGTGGGGCTTGAGCTTACTGATAGATTTCCCTACAAAGCCAAGGCTGGACGTTGGAGAATAGGAAAGAAAAATCCAGTCTGGGCCAAGACAAGTTCTACAGAGACTGGGCTTCCTTTCACAAAGAGGCCATCAGCCTCTCAATCCATCCATTTGCTCATGACTGTCCACACATCCTGAGCTTCTGAAGCACCTAGCTGGTGTCTGATTCTGTTCTCAGCTAGGAGGGTAGGGCAGAAGAAGCTATAAGCCCTATTCTCTGGCCCAGAGAAAACCTACCAGCAGAATAAAATCAAGGAAAGTACCTGACATATTTTCAGAAGTGACTTAGAGTTCGGAAACCTGGATTTCGTTTGTTCTTAACCTACCTGCCATGACTATGTTTTCCCTTCCAAAAGTCTTTGTCTTTTCTCTTAATAAGCAAAGTTGGCCTGTCCTCTCCTGTGCAAAGGATCAGGACATCAAAGGACCTTTCAGACAGTATCCCAGTTATAGAGTCAGATCTGACTCCAGACCTGTATTCTTCCCCACCCATGATGGACAGTGTTTGCTCTTTCTATCACTGAAGTCCAGGAACCTGGGTGGTGAGGGCTGTTCCTTCCCTCTAAGCACATTCCCTAATCAGCTTCCCTTCTTTCTCTCCTTCCTGGCGCTGTGGTCCTTGGTCCCAAATCTAAAGCCTGTTAACTCTTGGCCTAGAGATTTCCAGGGTTCCCAGGAAAGTGTGTGGACTGTACTGGGGAAATCTGGCCTCCCCTGAATCTTCTGTCTTCATCCCGAGAATGAGTGGGCCAGCTCTGATGTCCCTGGCTGGTGACCACGTTGCTGTATATTTCATGCTCATGCTCCCTCTCTGAAATGGTCTGAGATTTGGGACACAATGAGACTGTTCACAGTGGGACCTGTTGGCAGGATTCACAATGTCTGGCAAAGCCAGTCAGTGATTTGACTGCACTGGGACTGTGGGAATCCCTCTCTGAATGCCTCACATGGCCCTTTCTGACTGCAAGGTAGTGACCTTGGATTTGTATGTGTGTTTACAGGGATCTCAAATCTCATGTGTAGAAAGATCAGCTTCTCTCCTCATAGCCTGAACCATGACCTAGAGATGCTTTTAGCCAGGGTATCTGAAATGCCTTCCCTGTGAGTGATTATTGAGACATAACCAGCAGAAAGAACACAGAAGAGGTTTTCAAGGAATTACTTCTTGTAGCACCTTGGTATTAAGAGAAGGTGGTGCTGTGATCTTTGAGTGATATCATGTCTGCCTCCTCTCCTCATGAAGACCTCACATCAGGTCCACCTTCAACTCTGCTTGGTATGGTCAATGGTCTAATGAAATGATGTTTTGAGAGAAACAAGACCCTGTTAAGAGAGGGCTAGGATCTGTCGATGAGTTGATTCAGAGTAGTTTGCCCCATGCCCCCAATTTCTCTATGCCTGCTTTGCTATTAGAAGCTCCCTCTCCACTGCTGTTTGAGGAGCTTCTTTCTACTTGATTGAAGATCATGTAGAGTTCAATTTCCTTAGTATGTATTTTCACACTCATTAGTACCCCTCATTACCTTCAGACTCACAACTAAGGCAGACCCTAGCGTGCCCAGGAGGATGAAAATAGTGTGACCCAGGAGGAGAAGGCATACCTACCAGAAGAATGACAAGGTGACAGGTGAGAGAGGAAGCTAAGTAATACTGAATTGGACCCAATTTCTCAAGATGCATCAGAGATGTTAGCTTCTACTGCTCAGAGGGACTCCAGCACTTTGCTTTCTTTTTGACTCAAACCTGGACTGAGTGGTGGCCTACACTGAGTGAAGCTGAGATTGCAGAACATCTTTGCTATAATGCAGACAAAGGAATCCAAAGACTGAAAGAGGTTGGAATGCTGGAGTGGATTTATCATGTGCAACGCACTGCACTCAATCCCCTTACTGGAGGGGCCACTCACAGATGTCTCTCTGTTAGCCAAGTCGTTGAGAAGCACATTGGTCATGGGTGTATCAGTGCCCTTCAGAAATGTTCTCTACAAGAAGGACTTGATAGGGACAGAGGCTGCCATCACAAAGATTGTTTTTGTTTCATTGGTGATGACGGGCTTACAGAGTGGCAAATGCCAAAACTTAACATTTAACCTCCAGAAACAAGGTAATGTGGTTAGAGAAACCTACAATAGAACTGCAGAGGTTATCAGAACCCCGGGATCTAATTTATCATGGTGAATAGGTGGATGGTCAATGGAAGCTTTACTCGAGCTGTGTAATTTGAAGAAATTTTAGCGCTAATGCACTAAGTCCTGAACTGAAGCATCACAAATAGAAGTCAGAGCCTCTTACTCAATTGCCATACCACTGGGACTCCGGTTTTTCAGTGGTAATATGTAATATGGCACCACCCTTCCCACTAGGAGGGAGGATCACACCTAAATTGCAGGGGAAATATATGTAGATCATTTATTTTGGATTGCAAAGGCAATCCTTCAAAGTATCCTGTGACCTCATCGAGCCAGTACTGGGTACAGAAAAGTTCATAATGATAGTCCAGGACAAAATGTGACTGCATTCTTAGACCCATGAGCATCATTGTCAGCTCCTGAAAGATTCTTGGCGACCATCTTATCCCACAGGTTAAGTTTTAATGTTCACAGACCCTTTGAAAATTTGATAAAAACCATGAACACATTCTTAGGAAAAATGGATACACACGTACTTACACAGCATTTATATTCAATTTTGGGAGGTTTATGAGCCCTCTGAAGTTCCAGGTTAAAAGCTCCTGCTCTACTTACAACCCAGTGACTTAATAAAGACATGGACAAATATTACAAACAGAAAAGAAAATGCACATGGTTGCAGAAATATAAAAAAAGATTCTCACACTCACTAAAAGAAAGAGTAATGCAAATTGCAGAGATATTATTTTTCACCAGCATTTGGCAATAATCAAAATATTATATTATAAACTGCATTTTTGAGAGTTGCTCAAACCTCACAGCTGGGAACTGGTAGAGCTGGGGTTTGAGTCTAAGGTCTCTGACTTCAATCCCTTTTCTCTTCATTCAGTGGCAAAGTCCTCAGAGTGATGGCTTGCCTAGTTGGTGGGATAAAGATCAAACTCCCACACCTTATTCTGGATCTTTCATGAGGAGTAATAGTATCCCATGAAAGAGAAAATGAAGCTCTTTATTCAAGCGGTTCCAGCCATATTCTGTCATCTAGAGGGAGGCATGGCCAAAGATGGCCAATTCCAGCCCCTTGACCTATAGGCAGAGGTCTGAATGGGACACTTTGTGTTTGGGGAATCCACGAGCCTAAGAGAGACGGGACTGCTAACCAAACTTCAGGATCCTGTGTTCTGATTATGAGGAGGACAAAGGCAGGAGTGAAGGGCAGAGGAAGGCAGAGAAGTCAGAGGAATAGGTGCTATGTCCTTGGACTGTGGTCATGACCCAGGTTCAGCAAAGGCACCAGAGGACAAGTGATGAATAATGAGGGCTGTGAAAAAGAGAGGGAGGGAGTAAGGTAGGAATAGGACAGAGGGAGAGGGAAGAGAGAGAAAAGAGGAGTAGAAGAAGCAGGAGAAGGGGATGGAGAAAGATGATGTATTTGAGTATAAAATGAGGGGCTCCTTTGAGACTGTTCTTCTAGGTTAGGACATAGAACACTCTCCCTATTGCCCGTAGTACAGAGGGGAGCATGTAATCATTTCACTGTGTGTACAGGCTTTCTAGTTACATAATGACTAAACGCAGATAAAGATCCAGCCAAGAGAACAGCAAACCGTGGACATGATGCTCATAAAAGCCCTCAGCCAGTCTCAGGGCTTGGCTGCCAACCTGCTCTGGGGTGAAGGGGTGGACAGAGCCAGGCGTGAGGAGCCCTCCAAGAGCCCTGAGGGGAGAAGGCGGGGACAGCAAGGAGGCCAGTCCTTGACTGCCAAGAACAGCAGGTTGCAATGCTTAATGTCCACATTCATGCCAGTGTGCTTAGGAACTGTTGTTATTTTTATAAGAAAAATGCAGAAAGGCTAATCTGTCTATTTATGTCTGTCTGGAACCATGTAATTACTGAAGGGATATTCTGGTGCCAGGATCCAGTGGAGGCTCTTCCTCTCCCATGATGTCTTTGGGAGGCTCGGCCCATTGCCCCAGCTCAGCTCTGCTGAGGAGACTGCCAAGGATTTTGGGCACCAATGGGTTGGGGAGACAGACAAAGGGAAGGGAACCTGGGAACACCAAGATAATTGGGTCAAATACTTTTTATATCTTTTAGAATTTTAGCAAATAGTAATTTTAGGATATGTTCATGGAATCTATGACTGCTATGAAACAGATATCTTTTCCATGGACTTTTACTGTTCAAAGTATAACCTATTTATCCATGTTTCTATCTAACTATCAGTTCATCCCTCCATCCCTCTACCCACCCACCAACTTATCCATCCATTCATCCATCCATCCATCCGCCCATCCATCCATCCATCCGCCCATCCACTCATCCATCCACCCATCCACTCATCCATCCACCCATCCACTCATCCATACACCCACCCATCTACCCATCCACTCATCCATCCACCCACCCATCCATCCATCCACCCACCCCCTCCACCAATCCATATAGCCACCCATCCATTCATCTACCCACCCATCCACTCATCCATCCACCCACCCATCCATCCATTCACCCACCCCATCCACTCACCCTTACATCCACCCATCCTTCAACCATCCATTCATCCTCGGAGAAAGCACGTCATGGCTTTTATGCTACTGCACTCTAGAGATAACAGATAAATGACATGGCCTTTTATCTGAGAAGACTTAAGGTATGGGGAAGATAGCAACACCAACCATTAAGCAGCATGAAGTACGGGTGATAGAACAGACTCCGTGTAGGTCCAGTGGGTAAAGGAATGGACTGGACAGTTGGAAACAGCTTCAGAGCGCAGGAGACCCTCGAGCTAGGGTTTGGAAGCTGGGGTCATGTTTGCCCTGTGGGCTTAGACAGCACGTGCAACCTCATCAGGGCTCCAGATGATGTCCGAGAGTAGCCTCCACCTCTCCCGAGCAAGCTTGAATTCTCGTGAAAACTCACGCTTTGAACGGTGGAGGTGGGTGTTCTGCAGTCTGGCGTAGGCACTCTTGGGGATCTGAACTCCAGATACCGTTTTTACTCTCTCCTGCTGCTCCCCTGCACCTGGGTTACACTGGGCCGTGCCATGCTGTTCCCTATGCCTGCTGGCAACTTCCTGCTTCCTCACCTGTGACCAGGTTGTCTCTGCCCCTTGTTTACTCAGCTAGGTTTTGCTGGAGATCTTGGACGCACCACCTAGGGGGCTCAGCGAGTGCTGACATTTAAATATATGAGAAAGGAATCCAGTAGGGAAGAGACCCTCTGGAGGCAGTAGTGTGTGCTGGGGGGCTCTGTGAAGCTGGGAACTTTGGGGGTATGTGGAGGCTGGGGAGGGGTGGTGCTTGGGAAAGGCAGGGCGCAGGTCAACGGCCTATTGGTCGGAGGAGAAGTGGGTAGCATGTCATTTACCACCTAATATTCTAGTCCTTGGGTCCTTCTTGCAGGTTAAAGGAATCATAGCGACAGGAAGCTGGGCCTGAAAGAGGTCCTGTGATTGCCTCCCACGTTCTCAGGGTTTCTAAATCTGCAGTTCTGAGATTTCCCCAAGTTTTGGAGGAATTGAATTTTCACACTGTCACTCCCTGAGCTATCGAGAGAAGGCACTAATAATTTCGAGGGGCCATTCAGATGACTGAGTGAATTCCTCGGTAGCGGGGCCCACTCTCCAGGACAGGACAGGCGCTGGCTCCCAGGGCAGAGTGCTGCCAGCAGGGCTGAACTGGGTGCAGCCATTGGCCTGAGGCCAGGCCGTCCAGCTCGCCACAGCGTGTGCTCTGCTCGGGGAGGACAAGGGAATGGTTTCTGTTCGAAACCTGGATGAGTGCCCCCACCTCCCCAGGCCTGTGTCCTCTCTGTAAAGTGACGGAGTAGGACCAGATGGTCTCCAAGTATCTTTGTTACTGGACTCCAGCTTCCCATGAAGTGGACAACAATGCCAGGGCCAAACTGGGGGGCAGAGAAGGAATGGAGCAGATGAAAGTGCTTGGTGGTCACCACTCTGCAGCCTCGCGGAGCAGCGGTCTAGTCGGTGCTGACTGGCTCACAGGCTCGGGGCGAAGGAAGCAAGGTGGGCACCACACGTGGACACGAAGTCTCCTCCTCCCGCCCTCTCCCCTCCTCCTGGAGCCATCACCACCACCACCCAGAAAGTCTTACACCTCACAATTTGGGGTGCCGCGTACCCCTCTTCAGAGGTGCTTATTTTTCTTATGTGCCCTGTGTGTGTCCAGTTCTGTGCCAGCTGAGCCACGTGGGGCCCTGGCTCTGCTCTGGGAAGGGTCACTGTCCCCAGGTGACTTAGGACTGAGACTCCCAATTGAGCTTTGGGTGTTGTTGGGGTCCAGCCCCAGGGCCCCTTGCCCCCAGGGCAAGGCAGGCTCAGGTAGCTTCCTGGAGGAGGGGGACTGGGGGCGGCACGGGTTGTGGAATGTGACCTGGGAAAGGGCAGAGGCGCAGCGCAGAGAGTGGTCTCCGCTCTGCACAGGAAAGGGCTACGCACCCCGCTCATGGTTTGGTCCTTTGAGGTCTGGCCTGGCTGGAGATCTTTCTAGAAATGTGCTCTGGCCCGCCGTCTCCTAGAACCTGGAGAGGAGGCGCTGCAGGGGACCTGCCAGCCCGTCCAGCGCCAGCGCTGGGATCCTGAAAACTCAGGGTGCTCACCACCTGCTGCTGTGAAGCTGCGTACCGGGCAGAGGAGCCAGGGCACTGCGGTGAATATAGTCTGGGGGTGCTCCGCAGGGCTCCCCCCAGTAAAGGGCACTTCCTGCATCTCCTCTCTCAGCTTCGTGAGCCTCATCTCCAGCTCCTCCAGGCCTACACCCTGACCCCACCCTGTGCCGTCCCCACTCAGCCCCTGGGCCCGCTTTGTCTGCCTGGAATGCCCTCACTTCCTTTTCCAGCATCTCCCCTCCATCCTCTGTTGGGATCTTCTCCAGGGCTCCACGCCGGGGTCCTCCCCGCGGGCCACACCTCTCCCACTCACCTGACTGAGGTTTAAGGAGGCAGCTGCTCCCTAGAAAGCGAGCTCTTGGTAACAAGGCTGCAGTCCTGTCCATCTTGCTATTCTCATGGGGACGGGGGAAACGTGCCAGAGCAAAGACGAGAATGCCACTGTCCTGGCCACATGCCATGTCCCTGCTTCGGTTTTCCTCCGGCCATGCCCTTTCTCAAAGGACAGGGTCCAGTGTACTGCTTCCAGTGGAAACCTGGTGTCAGCCTCTCCTACCACCCACAGGTTGCAGGCTTCCCCACCCCCACCACCCATGGGCCCAGAGACACCCAGCCTCACCACCACCAGGTGCCAGACTCCCCCGCCATGCACTGGTAGCAAGAACCCTGGAATCCTCTGCCTGAATCGCCCTCAGGCCTGTTATGGACCTTGCTGGGGTCCATCGTGAACCCTAGTGTGGCCCCCGTCCCTCAGGTAGGCCCACCCCATGTCCCATGTGGGATGAAGCTGGACTCTGGGAGGGAGCAGGAGGGCTGGGCTTTCATTTCTATTCTCATCTGGGGCCTGCATGTCAGAGGCGGCCCCCGGAGCTCATTTCCAGAGAGTTGGATGGTTGGGGACCTGAGAACGGGGCGAGGCTGGGGGGATTCAGGACAGGCGGGGACAGGTGTGAGGACAGCGGTGTGACCCAGGACTCTGTTGTCTTGACCTTCTGGTCTATGGGCTCTTGGGGTCACTGCTCCTTCTAGGTAGTGTTTCTAAGGCAACACCCCTGAGCTGACCCCACACTAAGGGTTCTGTAGCATTTCTATGTTGTAGTCTCCAGTGGCCCCGTGGTGAGGTCCAACACCGTTTCAGGTGCAGAAGCAGAAACTGAGGCTGAGTAACACAGCAAGGATTCAAGCCCTGGGGGTCCCACTTACCCGCATGCACAGTCCCGCGTGGAGGGAGACCCGTGGTGGCGCTCAGAGCACTGTCCCTCGCCCAGCCTCAGCCCTGGGGCAGGACGCAGACTTGGGGGGCTGCTCTGCTCCTGGGCCTGCGCGGGCTGAGGGCAGTCACCTGGAGAGTTAGCCCTAAAAGGAAGGGACCTTCCTTCCCCTTGACGTGAGCGGGCCGTGGAGTCACTTTAGATTTCCTCTGCAGGGGCACGTGGGAGCCCAGCGTCTTTGCTGTGCCAGGGAAGACTTCCCAAAATCACAGTAGTTTGCTCTTATTAATATGTCACGATGATGATGAGTTTTCAGTGACCACAGGGCCCGAATGTGCCCCACCACACGTTTGGCTGTTCTGGTGTCCTTCCCGTGTATCAGAGCCGTTTTCACAGCTGTGCGTGCGGAGAGCTCACTGCTACGCGGGGTCGGACATTTCTCAGGGTCAAGAGGATGATATGGCAGGGGCGTGGCCTTCCCACTGGGATTTTGATGCTCATCTGCTACTCGCAATTTCACTACGGGGCTGCCTGGGATTGTTTCTTGGAACCTCAGTTTCCCCATCTGTTCAATGGGAATATCAGGCTCACATAGCAGCATGTGGTTGATGCAGAGTGAAAACTTACTGTTATTGTCATTCTCATTTTCTGCAACAGTCTTTGAGCTGTGAAGGGGAAATTGTTCTGAGCAGTCAAGCCACCTTCTTCAGCCTGGGTCTGGGCTTTCTTGCCCAGTGACATGGACATTTGGGGATAATTCCTGCCAGTGAGCCTGTTTCTAATGCTTCTTTCACGAAGGGGGAACCTGTGAGCGTCTCTGGTCCTCAGGAGGCCCTGGCTGGCCGTGGTGAAGAGGCTACCTTGTGTCAGTGGGAAGCAGCACGAAGTCCCTCATATCTCTTCTGATCTCGGCGACTGGCATTCATTGTGCATCTTTTTTCCTCTGGAGAGGAGAAGAACACTGGCGGCGCCAGGCTCTGTCAGGGACGGTGGAGATTTACTGCCCTCTGTGTTTTGGATTTCCTCCATCCCCGTCCTGGTCCTGCAGAGCAGATGCAGTTTGTGGCTTTGGGAAGGATGGAGGCATCACAGAATGAGAGTTTTGGTCCCTCTTTTCCCAAACTTTGCTTAAATATCTACCAAACCTGGCTGCCTGGCACTTGGAACCAGCCACAGTGTCCTGGGTGATTCACTCCCACAAACGCCCCTGGAAATTCTGGATAAAGTGGATTCCAGGGACATTTTCAATTTTATTTCCAATGGTAAAACATTTGGCATGTTTCTTGTGCTTCTCTCAACACCCTGGCTCCGCGAGGAGACCGCCTTCTGCGCTGGGGGCTGGTGCGAGGCTCCCACACCTCTTTTCTGGCTCCCACAACCCCCATATCTGGAGTCCTGGGGTGGGCGGGCTGCAGGGTCCCCTTCCTGTCTGGGTGCCAGCACCCGGGCGAGACTCAGTCGATGGGATTTGTAAAGAGAAAAGGCCAGGCACCTCCAGGTGAGCTCCAGGCCACTGGAGGAAGGACAGACAGACAAGGGCAGAGTGGGGGAGGTGGGGAGAGGGACCGCTGTGGGCAGAGAGAACGTGGATGCCAGATCTAGGCAGTGCCAGGGCCTTGGCTCTGGAGCTCCCATCATTCTTCCTTGCACAGCTCATCTCTCCAGCAACTTGGGAGGAGAGGGCCCTTGGGGCCAGCATTGGGTGTCCTGCCTGGCCTTCTGCTGGGAGCCTGCATGGCTGTCCTTTCTTCTTTCTCCCTCTTTTGACCCAGAAACAGAAGAACCCTCTCCTCAGCCCCTCCAGGCTTCTGGTCTGTGCAGCTCTCAGAATCAGAGCCCATGAAGGAGTCATCTGCCTCAACTTCTTGAGGACAAGATCCAATCTGGATCAACTACTTCTTCCTTCTAGGTTTACTTTTTCTGACCCCCAGCCCCGTCGTTTTTCTTTTAAATAAGGACCCAGGGAGACAGGAGAAGCGTGAGAATGGACCAGGTCCTGGAGATGGAGCTGGGGAGGGAGTCTCCTTCTATACTGGGGACTGACAGGAAGTTTTTCCTTCTGGCCAGCAGGTGTCTGCCTCTAGGAAGCAACCATGCTTTTTTGAGACTCTGAACAAGGACCGTCCACCACCCTACCCAAGTAGCTAGCAGCTGGGGCTTTAGTTCCCAGAAGGCCCCAGGATGATGACCTCACTGGTGGGGACTGGACAGACACAACTTCTGCTTCTTGGCTTCTTACCAGTGTGAAGACTGCTTTTGTGCCTTAGTGGCAGATAGTACCTGCTGAGCTGGCTGGGACAGTTTGGTGTCCTACTGACTGGGTCCAGCGAGGGCCTCCTCACCACTGAGACCTCCCTGAGTATAGACCTGGGAGGGACCTGGCCCTCAGACAGCAGCTTCTGGCCTGGCACGGCGTGTTGTTCATTCTCTCACCTGCATCAGCCGCGTGAGGCAGACACCTCTGCCCAGGGCAGGGGTGGGGCGAGGCCACTGAGGCCTCGCTGGGGTCCAACCTAGTGCCGCTGTTCCCTCTCCCCTCAGTGACCTGCCAACTCCACTCACCCAGTGTCTCCTCCCTGCCAGGCCAGTGCGGAGCCGGGGATGCAGTGCCTGGGCACTCGCCCCACCTCGTGTCCACACGCGACAGGCCTGCCTGGCTCCCTGCCTGCCTTCTCTTCCCTGCGAACTTGCTCTCTGATCCTCAGCTGTGTTTTAGATTTGGGGTTCATATTAGTCCCCCCCCCAGAGTCTCTTCATCAGGTTTTCAGGTCCGGAAAGATAAACCTAGTTAATAATGAGCTGCCTGAAAACGCTGTAGGACACAGGTGATCAGCTCTGGATGCCCTCCTCTCAGCTCAGAGGCCACACTGTTCCCGCCTCTGCCCTCCTGCCCCAGACAAGGGTGGGTTTGGGGCCATGTCTTCTGGGACCACTCTGCTTGGCACAGGAGGGCCCCTCACAGACTGGGAGTGAGAGGGGCTCCTCCATGATGTCCATCTAGGTCAGTGTGTCCCTAGGCCCCTTCTTCCCAGGAAGCTCCTGTGAATATTTTCCATTTCTGGTATCAAGCAACTGTCTTGCAAGTGTCGTTGGTAGTTGAGTGGGACAGCTGTGAGTTTTGGAGGCTGGCTTCTACACAGAAGCTTTTTTCTTCTTTTTTTCAGCATCCCTCATATTATTGTAGAAATTATAGAAAAATATTTGGCTCGTCATACGCAACAATATATATGGTTGATTCCCTGTCATTGTGTTAATCCTAGGAAAATAAACCCTTTGGCATCTTGCAGATTTTCCCTGGGTGGAGGGGAACGTGGGTTCCCAAGTGAATTAGAAAGAGTCGCCTGACTCTGTGCTGTGTGCCCAGGAAGGCTCAGGCGTGATGGGCTGGACTGGGTCAGTGCTGTGTGGTGTTCTGTCTCAGCTGTGGCCGAGTGTGGGGGTGCTGAGCTACCTGCTGTACTTGGGGATGGGACCTTGGTGACAGCTGCTGGTGGGAAGGCCCTGGGCTAAGTTGATGGGGCATCCAGGCCAGGCCGGGAGAGCAGCTGGAAGAGAGGCTCTGGCTTATTGTGCCCAAGAAGGAATGGCAGTGACAGCCAGGTCCTTTGGGGGCGGTTCATCTGTTCTGGAACATTCTAGAAAGTGATCTTTACTGAACCCTTGAGATGGTTTCTCTTTCTTTCCCACAAATTTAAGAGGAGTAAGGCAGAGGATCTACCCATTATGTATATGGGAAATGGGGACACAGAAAGGTGAGTGACTTCGCAAAGGACACTTAGAAGCATAGAGGTCAAGCAGAGACTTGAAAGGAGGCCCCATGACTTTGAGGGCAAACTTCCTTCCTCCTCACATGACATTTTGCCTCCATTAGCCCTGATTCGTGTGGCTCCTTCCTCCTTTGCCTCCTTTGCTCCGCTCTGGGAGGCACCAGTGACAGCTGGGTCAGTGATGGTCCCAGCATGTCACGTCCTGCTCTCCTCTGACATCTCCTCCACCCACCAAGGAGCTATCATCTTCCTCGGGTGACAGGTGCCCATGACCACCGAAGCGGGGCCATCCCTAGCCACCCCAGCCTGGCGGGAGCTCGCCCCTTGAACCCTGCACCTCAGCTCCCCTAGTGCAGCTGGAAACATAACTCTTATTTCCTGGCTCCGGGGTCTGTCCCTTTGAAGGCAAAATTGCTGTTTTCTTCCTTGAGAATCATCTGAACCAAAGCTATATTTCAGTTTATTGACTTGGCGAGAACATAAAACCACAGGTGGGGAAAACAACCTTCCCACTCAGGGCCTATTCCTTTGGGAAAGTGGGGAAGGAAAAACCGGTCTTTTCATGGCCACTGTCCTGCTGCCATGCAGGAAGGTACTGCCAGGTCTGAAAGCTGAACCAGACTTTCCTTGGAGCCATTTGTAGCTCGCAAAATTGCAAGAGTTTCCTTCAATTGGTTGTAATGTTCCTTGGAATTTACCATCTGGGATGCTCCCCAGGGCAGTTCTCCCCACATGTGATCCCCACATTGTCCAGAGCAAGGTCAGCAAGAGGCAAGGCTGGGCACGCTGGTCCTCTCCCGGCTCTGTGAGATCGTGTACAGTCAGAACTCCATGTGCTCAAGGCTCTGGGAGGTTTGAACTTGGCTTCCAGTTCAGTTGGCCATTCCCAAATTAGTATTATTTTCCTTTGTTTGGTGACAGCAGGAAGAGGTCAGTCACTGAGTTACAAAGAAGCTTAATGGTGGGGAGGGATGAATGCTTTAGGGGCATTTATTTGTTTTCAGCCTCTCTCTCTCTGGTCCTTTATCTATGAATCCATTCACTCTGCCATCTTTGTTTCCTTTTCTCTTTTTCTCTTCCTTCTATTTACCTATGAATGATCCATCTTCCCTCACTTCCTCCCCTAATCCCTCCCTCTTCCCTTTCCTCCCTCCTTCCGTTCCTAATCTCCATTTTTAAGAGCTGTTTTTGACCAGCTGGTATAGATACACACTGGTTCTTAGACTGTGTATTCAACAATATCTGTTATTTAAACATCTAAAAAAAATGTGACCTGAATTTCCTTACTTTTAGGGCTCCTTTTTTAGAGCACACATTTGAACCCAGAAATGAGTTGAGTATGTAGTCGTTTGTAGTTAAGAAGGCTAGCCTGTCTTTTAAGAGTCATGCACATGGATACTGACACAATCATTTATGATTTGCTGTATGAGTGCTTTTGTACTTCCTCTGAATTACAAGCATGATTGCATGGTCTCGGCCTCTCTCTCCAGTCTGATGACTCTCAGTGCCCCCTACATATTCCAAACTGTATCATTAAGAAAACAACCCAAGCCTGGTGATGTCACCTGGAACACAAATATTCTTTCATGTTCTAGACCTTCACATATGCTGGTCCCCCTGCCTGGAATGCCCTCATTCATTCTATTCTCCTGCCAAGTTTTTCTGACCCTTCAAAAATGATTTTGGATAGCACCTCCCCTGGGAAGCTTTCCCTGATACCTCCAGGCAGGGTTGGAGCCCTCTTGTTTTCCTACAGCCCCTGACACACTCTGTTGTCAGTGAGCAACTTGAGGGCAGGAAGTGGCTTTTGGTTGATTTATCTCGCCCTTCAAGAATAAACCTGTGCAGACTAAAAGCAAGTCAATTCTGCTCAAGACAGAATAGCATGGATTCCAACGTTTCTTACACTTTAGTCCCAAGCCCTGCGCTCTGCCCTTTTGTGCTGGGTCATGACATTGCCTGGCGTGTGCATGCAGAGAGTGCGACTGGCAGATCCTGGTAAGGGCGCCCCGCCCCCAGCCACCATCTCTCTCTTTAGTCCTCCAGGAATTTACTATTACGGCTTGAGACTGGCTAGCAGGAATGTGCACACTTCTAGATCATTTCCAATATGTTAAGTGGACAGCATACA
Organism: Solenodon paradoxus; assembly: GCA_004363575.1. NCBI lineage: Eukaryota > Metazoa > Chordata > Mammalia > Eulipotyphla > Solenodontidae > Solenodon > Solenodon paradoxus. The sequence continues at coordinate 8,885 of RJWH01003206.1, read as the reverse complement.
GGAGCAACATATAAAATGTCCAGGTTTTGATGATGGAAAGGCACAGAAATAATCCTCACGTTTCCCACACTTCCATCTGCTCAAGTCAGCACCTCTGCCGGCATGACTGTGAACGAGCTGGGGTCTTAGACGGAAACTGAGGCGAGTTCAGTAAAGGGGCTAGTGACACAGCACGAAAAGGACTGGGGCTCTGACAGGGGGATGAGACTCCCCAGGTCAATGATAGCGGGGTTCACGTGGGGGCAGCTGTAACTGAGGTCACCAGTGTAGCCAGAGTCGGGGAGAGGCTGCCTGAGATGAGTTGGCAGCTCCGGTCGGATAGGCTGCGGCTTGGTGGCACGGCATCGGGGATGTGTCCAGTATCCTGAGATTACTCCCTGCTCTGGTGCTGGCCAAACCCAGCTGGGAGCCAGAAGGGAGGCCGTTTCTGGCACCAGGCCAGCCTCCAGGGCCGCTCAGGGTTGGGGGTGGGTCTGGAGCGGTGCACAGAGTAGTCAGCAGGGACTATTGCACCTGAGCAGTGCCCACCTGGCCAGGTGCTTGGTGTGCCCATCTGCAAATGAGCAGGACCATCGTCTCCCCACAAAGGGCCTTGATCTACAAGGTTTTGTTCTTCTTCCCAGGTGAGAAGTGGAATTGGTACAATTTGGTAGAAGTGAGCCATTTCCTTGAGGACATGATGCCCGGCTAACTGGGCAGTGTCTCTTATCTTCTGCCTCAGGATCGGGGAGGGGCTGGAATGGTGGGAGCAGGCAGCCTCGCCAGGTGAGTGCAGGAGGTCAGGAGATTCTGCTAATGGAACAGCTTGGTGTGACAGTAATGGGGGGAGATGCGAACGGCAGGAGAATGGGTGCTGTCTACCTGGGCACACTGGGATGGCCGGTGGCGAGGCCATGTGGTTTAATCAGGTGCTCTCTACTTTGAGACCTGAGCCTGAAGCCAGACTCCAATACTTCACTTTGGGTCGGTTGCTTAACCACGCCAAGCCTCAGCTTCCATGACTGTAAAATGGGGCAATCAGGGTGACCTTGCAAGCATATTCATGAGACGATACACGCACATCGCCCAGCCGTGGTGGAGGAGTCGGCTTCTGTGCGCCAGGGACCCCCACGAACAGATCCGCCTCCTGACCTTGTGCGTCCTGGTTCGTGACCTTGCTGAAATGCTTTTGCTTTGGGTTCCCCCCCACCCTCCGCAGGTGAATAACCTTGGGAAACACTAAGGCAAGTTCCAGGGTAAAGCAAATGTGCAGGCCCTAAAATGGACTTGTTTTCACCTTCCCACAAGGCAGACTTCCTAGGAAAAGTGGCGGAAAATGTGGTGCTCGGTTTACAATCCCAAGAACATGAAAAAGTGCCTCTGCCAGTTAAAAAGGAAAAAAAAAAAATAAAAGAAGAGATGGATGTTGTTTCTGGGAGAAGGAATGTCATATGGTGGCTCGGGCAGGAGACGGTGAGTCAGATGTGCTGAGTGCCGGGCCAGCCTGGCCCCCGGCCGGTGAGTCAGCGCTGCCTGTGAGGAGCCAGGTGTGGTCGGACCCTTCTGGAATTGCCGCTGCACCCTCTCCGGGGACACTGGAGGACGGGCCCTGCTCCTGGTGGTGTCAGCCATGGACAACTTGGGGGGTGGCTGATGCAGTCGTGTCCCCTTCCCTGTGTCCTACGATGGTATCTGCTTTGAGATGAAACCCTCCACCTCCCTGCCCTTCCTGGGCCACACACTCCCAGAGCTGACCCAGAAATACTCGCCCCGCTGGCTGTTCCAGGGATCGCCTGGTGGTGGCACTCGGTCTGCAGAGCTGGAGCCCAAGAGAAGATTCTTTGTGGGAAGCTTTGAACGGAGGAGAGTGAATGCACCTGGAGGTGGAAAATTGTCCTTCCAGCTGTCCCAGAAGGATCTAAACTGCAGAAACTCAGTGCCAGACAGCCAGACACTTGATTCATTAGAAAGGGAAAGGCTCCTTGGGTGACAAGAGGTCCCGGCAGCCTTGACCATAGTGTGCCCTGGGAGGGGGACACAGCTGGGTTTCCGGGCCCCTTAGGAGCTCTGCTTGCAGTTCAGACTCTGTCCCCTACTGGAATAAAGGTTGACCCCTCAGACCCTTTATTCTACATCTACGAAATGAGGGGAGACAGTTCCCAGTTCATAGGGGTTTGTGAGGATTAATTTAAGACCATTTATATAAAAGCACATTGCGACCTAGAGATTTTTAAAAATAAAGGTAGGATGTTACTACCCAGAGGTCTGGAAAGGAAGGACCTGGGAGGTCAGGTGATCAGCCCGATGTCACACACCTAGGAGAGTTAGAGCTGGAAGCCAAACTTGAGGCTCCTCTTTCCGACGTTTCACTTGCCTTGGTTCCTCCCATGTTGGGGAGAAGACACAGGGTGCTTTAATTCGTTGCTCATTCTAAGCACAGGGGCACGTCCTCTGGAGCAAGCCTGTCTCTGGCTTGACTGTGAACAGCGGGCAGGTCTGGAGTGAGTCGTCACCAGATGGCCAGTCCTGGGCAGAGGCCAGGGGCGGATCTCAGCTGTGTTCTGACTCCCCTGGGACAGAATTGCCTGTCTTCTCCCTCATCTCCATCTGGCCCCTTCCATCACAGTCCTGCTGTATTGGGCTCCTTGGTTTTGTCTGTGGGCCTCATCAGCCCCTAAGTGCCGAGGGGGCTGGACGAATCTTCTCCATCTTGACACTTGACCCAGGATCTTCAGAAAGTGCTGAGCTATTGGAGGGTCTCGGCTTCTGAAGGGCTCTTGCCATCCCGGAATCTGGTGAGGAGAGGAGGGCAGCTGAGATGGAGTGGCATGGACAACCTCGCTGGGTGCAGAAGACATTGGTCACTGTGCATAGTTCCCGTTTTTTTCTGGGAGAGCATGAGTGTGGGTGTGACCCCGTTCAGGCCTGTTGGGCTCAGCTGTGTGGGTCTGGAAAGGCGTGGTCAACAGCCTGCTGCCCAGCTGTGAAATCTGGTCCTCCACAGAGTGGAGCTTCCCGCCAGCCTCCAGGGCCTGTTTTCTGACAGTACTCAGGTGGGCACCCCTATTTCAAAGAGGGTACCTCTGTTTTGTGGTGGGAGTTTGGACTTCTTATGACCTTCGTAAATGGAGATTCATGAATCCACAGGAGTAGAATAAGACTGGAAAGCCACGCTGGAAGTCAGGTTCCTGGGCATCCAGCTCTTCTTAATTTCTCCAGTCCTTTCATTCTGAGATTGCCTCCCTGGTAAATTTGAGTTGGCTGTGACTGTCCAGAACAGATGCATGCTGGGGTTTTCAGGTGACAGAGGTTGGGAGTCAAGAAGACTCTGGTATGTAGGGACAGTTACTCCCTCCGGCCACAAATGGAAAGACCCCCGTTTTCTATCCTCACAGAATTTTCAGTTCAGTTCCTCCTCACATGGAGCAGATGGTGGAGCAATGAGGAGGAAGAGGCTCTTGTGGGAAACGGGTGAGGTGGGGGCCGCCATATTCTCCACACACTGAGGGTGCTTGCTCAGGCCCCAGGTGGTGAGAGGTTCAGCCAGGTTCACTTGCTCAGGCCATCACGGAGAACCTTCCTTGTTCTAATTTCCAGAGACAGGGGCGCAGTCTAGGTCAACATGCGATTACTGGTTGGGATCTGGGCATCATTGTTTTGGACCACGGTGAGGCCTTCAGCCTTTCCCACAAACTTTCTCCTACCTGGACAGAGTGTGGTCTCCAGTAACTGGCTCATTCCATGTGAGATGGGCATGGAGTGTTGCTCTGACCCCCGGAGGAAGCAGTGGTGTTCCCGGGGACAGAGCTTAGGTGTGGGGAGTAGAAACCAAAGGCAGACCCACTTTGCCAGGATTGAAGGAGCTTGAGTCTAGTTTTCTCACCTGTAAGACACATATTGACCTGCTTTCAGCTAAGCAGATGTGAACCCGGGCTGACTCTACATGATGAGGCGATGATGGTGCCTATGGCTTTGGGTCTGATGGGGCAAACTGGAAGAGAACACCGAGTCCTTTGTGAATGAGGCAGAATCATGAGCTGCTACAGAGGTGAGCCGTGGCATGACAGGTGTCCGGGAGAGACGGCCACACAGCTTGGCCTGCTCACCAAGGGAGCCTTTGCAGCGTGGAGGCTTTGGGAGATGGAGTGATGGACTTCTATGACAGCAGGGCCTGTGGTTCAGGCGGAGTGTCCACCGTGAGCGGAAGAGGCCTGAAGGTGTGTGGCGGGTGGGACGGACGTGTGCGTGTGCTGGAGCTCCAGTTACCGTTGTAAAGCAGTTGCAGATCACTGAGAACTTTCTGGGAGAGGGCGACACACTCAGCATTACCTGCTGAGTTCTTCTGATGACTCGGCGTTTCATAGCATGGCCTCTGATGTACAGACAAAAAAGCTGAGATTCAGTCAGTTTAATTTGCCCAAATGCTACGACTGTTACTATGAAAAACTTGGATTGTAACCCAGGTTGATTTGATCCAAAGTCTGTCGTCTTCATCATCTGCCTCAAGTCTCTCATAGCTTTAAAATACTTGCTTTTTTTTTTTTTTTTATATCTTATGATCCCTGGGCCTTTGAAACCTGGTACTGGCCAGGTCTCCAAGATATCTTTCTTGTCAAGGAATCACACCCCTGTATTGTGCCTTGACTGGACAGCAGATCCTGCAGGGGCTTGAACCTTGTGCCTTGATGCCAGCTCCTGGCCTCCAACGAGACTGGAAACCATTTGCATCCCATAGATCCTTATACCTGGAAGATTCCAGATGCTGCTTGTGTCAGTGGTGTTCTGCTCATGTCCATAGTTCCCATTCCAGCCCAGGATTGGAGCATGCTGTGTACTTAGTTGGTAAGTGATTAAATGATGGGTGACTTGACTTTTCACCTCCTCTCTCTTCGGCAGGACGGCTGTGCTAACAACAGACACGTTGTATTTCTGACTCTCTTCACAGCGAGTTCCATGTATTCGGTTGATCTCCTGTTTTCCAGACAACTAGGGACCCCTGTGAAAATAGTGCCTTCATTAATAAACCTTAGTGAATTAAGTGATCATCCATTTCAACCAACAGATGCTTATTGATGCTTGCTATGCGCTCGCCACTCTTTTTAGGGAGAGTGGGCGCAGTGGTGAATGAAGCCATGTCTCTGCCCTCATGGAGTGTATTCCACTGGCTTCAAGACCCAGTTAGAGGCTGGTTGGTGTATCATTCTGTAATTTGTTAATTTAGAAAACATTTAAAGTCCTATCACACTCACACCCTCTCAACTATCAGGTGACTGCTTCATTTTAGGAAGAAAAGTTACGCAAGGACTGAATCATCAAAATTCTGTAGGGAGACCCTTTTCTTATTCAGAAATATTCCTGTAACATCTGTGATCCATACTACTTGCTTCATGGAAAGCAGGGATTTCAAGCCAGTTAGATTTGGCACCAATCAATGTACATGTTAGGGCTGAAACCTCAATCCTGCAAGGCCCGAGCAGGGCAAAGCCATTAGCATATTCATGCACCCAATGTCTTCTGTTACAGGTCTGTTGTCAAAGCTAATGATGCCTCAACTTACATGAAAACGTCTAACTTATCGACACAGTTCCTGCTGTAAAGTACGAATGTACGCTATTCAAACATCCTCATGTTTCTTTGATGGGAATGCTTTTCAGAAAAGGTAGCATTCTTACAATTGGCAAAAGACGGCCAACACAGGAATGCAATTTCATGAACTTGCTCATTGGTCTTCCTTCCTTGTTCCACTGCTGGATTTGCTTCTGAACCATGGAACACAGATGTGTGACTGTGATTCAGATTCTGCTTTTCATGTGTACCTTGGGTAAACTTCCTTCTGCTGGAAAATCTTTGTATTTTTAACATCCCCCCCCACCAACTATGAAGAGGGGGAAAGGCACCCACATTTTACCCCAGCTTAGCTCTCTGTATGCTGGAGGTGTGAACTGCTTTGGGCCAGGGTGGAGGTGAGGCTCCACACGTCTCCATGCTTTCTATGTCTTGATTTGAGCTGTGAAATATTTCATGAGGTTTTATATGTAACACTGGGGATTCTGTTTAAAAAGAACAAAAAGACCCCCCCATCCTCCTCTCCTTCTCCTCCGTTGCTTTTTGCCTGTGCAGTTCGCATGCCCACCCAGGTACTAAGTAGCTTGCTCAGAGTGAGGTCTCTGCTTCCACCCCCTGGCTGTTGGCTTGACACGTATCTGGCCCTCTTGTTCTCTGGTGGAGTGGGGCTTCAACATTTTGCAGCTGATGTGTTTGGAGTAAAAATGTTTACAGGCCCAGAGGAACATTAGCAACATAGCAAATGTTTTTCATTAAGACCAAAAACTGAAGCTGGATTCTGACTGTGGGAGTAGAATTGTGCAAAAGTCTTCTCTCCCTATGGTCTTCAGACCTCAGATCTCTCTATCTTTCTTTCTATATGGCTGGAAGCAGGAGTTCAGTTCTGAATTAGGGAAATTGCTGACATTAATGCAATTTGATGTTTATTGAACGTCAGTCGCAAGAGAGCTGCAGGAGAAGCTCTTTGGGAGTGTGGATGAATGAGTTACTGATTAGAGATGGCAAAGGCTGCTTGATGGGCTTGGAGGATGAGTGAGGACTCTGGGATAAGCAGAAGGGATAGGTGTGATGAAGGAAGAGCATTCTGGGCAGAAGGGCAGGGAGGGCAGCCTGATATGGCTGCAATATAGAGCCACACATAGGAAGAGGCAGGACAGAGGCTAAAAGAACGGAGGTTGTAAAAATATTTACAAATGAATGGATCTGAAATTTGTAATGATAATGGAGAGCCTTTGGAATAGCCTATGAGTTTGCATTTTAAAAGGACACTTATTGACTATCTCTGGATGCCACCCTTTGTGTCTTCTGTGTCTGCTGAGATCTGGCATGAGAGTGCCCAGCCAACAGCCAGATTCAGCATCAAGGGGCCCTGCCTGGACCCTGAGGTTGGGCCCATGTGATCAGTTGGACCTATCTGCATTGAGAAATTTCTAACATAACAACATCTGATAGATTGTCTTCAACATGCGCCTTTGAACAGGATTGCCAAGCTAAGTCAGCCCTGTGGGTGGAACGTTCTCAGAGGGACTTAGCAACGCTGTTGACATGTGTTTGGTTTCCTGTGATGTGCAGGCGCAGTGCGTAATGCAGAGGTGGCTGTGAGCCCTCCTGGCCTGGGGTCTGGTTGGTGAAGGGGGAGTCTCAGACTTTGCTTCTATCTTCTTCCCAGATGTGCCACACCTTGGAGTAAGCCTGCCTCCGCCGCTGGCTGGAGTCATTTGCAGGCTCTCTATAATTTTTCTGGGTCTTTTCCAGAATCCTGCTCACCCATCATGTCTGGGCGAATGTGGGAAGTAGCAGAAAGGCTTATGGGACCGATAGACAGATGCGCTGGCCATCAGGGGACTCAAGAACCTTGCAGTGTCCACTGTGTGACAGACTTGCAGAGCCCACACAATGGGCCGGGAGAGATGCCACCTGCCCTGCTGACAATGGATAAAGCCATTGCTGCTTCCCGTCAGCACCTTCATGGGCTGCCCAGGCAGGAGGAAGTCGGTGCCATGAGAGTGCAGCAGTCTGTGGCTGGCAGGTCCACATCAGCGTCATTGTAGGGAGCAATGATTCCCCCACGTCGTTTACCTGTTGGATTGCAGCTCACCTCTGTGAGCCTCAGTCTGGGCCTGAGTTATGTTCGGAGTGGTCTGGGCATGAGGTCAAGCATGCTGATTCCAGCCTGTGTTTTGTTTAGTTTGCTCAAACTTTGAGATGCAGTGTGATAACTCAGAAAGTGTTCATGGCACTCTCTGTACAGTAAAAGCGCACACACGTGGGATTCTTACATCTGACCACTTGGAAATAGCCACGTGGGGAAAGGTAGCTGCTATCTCAATGATGTGACCCACTATGACGTCGTGGGACAATCACCAAGCAGGGATCCAAACTCCTGCGCTTCTGTCCCCGTCATTCATTCACTCAGTGACTTTGGAGGTGTCTTTTCTCATCAGGTGTTCAGCATTCCGGTCTGCAGGATGAGGGGTGGACTAGATGAGCGGGCAGACCCCCTCCAATGCTGGGAAATGGGTGAGACAACATTTTGACTTATCTACCTGGAGAAAGTCAGAGCCAGCCTTTTTTTTTAATTCATGCAAATGTACCTGAAAACTTTTGAAGATGGTAAACATTGAAAAAAAAACAATGAATAAACACATAATCTAATCTGACAACTTGGAAATGAAATGGAAAAGGGTTTTTAGATACCTGAGAAATTACCAAGGCAGAAGGATGTATCAGATTGGCACAGCTCTGCTGTACATGTTCAGATGTGAATTCACATGTGCAGGTTCACGTGAGGATTTTGTTCACGCTGTCACCTGCCTGTGTGTGCACAGTGTTGCTCTGAAGCCCAGGATGAGGCAAAATATCTAGAGCAGATTCCCATGGCAAGCTTCTGGAGTGAGCAGGGATGTTTTTAATGAACTTTTCCTTACCAGACACGGCTCTGACTTGGAGGAGGTGATCAGACAAGCCTGGTGTCAAATACTGTCACTAGCCAGGCCACATGTTAGAAAATGTGTCTGCTTGCTAGTTCTGGAACGCTTACACTGATGATCCTGTCTGTGTAAAGCAACCCAAGTTATTTCATTTGGAGGAGGAAGTGACATTATTCCAACCTTCTGTTTTGCAAATGAAGGAAAACAGAGAGAACAATACTATTTGACAAGCCAGACAAAGAAATGAGAATGACCCTCTAGTTCTCATATAACCATTTAAAGGAAGAAGACAGGGACTGGGAAGAAAAGAGAGAGAAATAAGGAGGGAGGGAGAGAGAGAGGAAGGGAGAGAGAGAGAGAGAGAGAGAGAGAGAGAGAGAGAGAGAGAGAGAGAGAGAGAGAGAGAGAGAG